>PVLC010023269.1:0-25836 GCA_004027655.1 Graphiurus murinus
TTAAAAATGCATAATTTATATTGTTTGGCTCTTTATAATTATGCAATACACTGATTAAATTTATTAATCAAGATCTAATAATTTTTATGTCCCTTTAAAATAAATATAAGTAAATATGACCAAGTACAAAAATAAGCTTAGTTGCTTCTTTTCTTACTTTATATGAGATGGGAATATCAAAAACAATGTTTCTTTACCTCACGTATTTCTTAAAGAACACATTTTGAGATCAAGCCTGTCAGAGCCTGCTTATTTGCATATTCATCCTGTAATTCACAGCACTATCTTAACTCCCTTTTAGTAAAGCAAAATGATCACTTGCTATCCCATTAAAAATCCATATAGCTAGAAAGTCACATCAGATGGAAAGCTAAATAGTTGTACCATTTTTGCACTGTGTGTGTATGTGCACATACATGCATGCATATGTCCTAATCAGGCTTTTATTAAATACCTCCAGTGCTCAGTTTTTTTGCATTGTTTCAGATTGATTCCTTTCTGTTAAGAGCAATTATTAAATGGGCACAATGTGGTACAGATGCCCTGCTGATTCATGGTTCCCATCTTAGAAGTCACTGCAGTGATTCATATTTTCATCTTCTCAGAGGAGCTATCCATCACCAATTCTGGCAAAGATTATGTCAATATTGTTTTACAAAGAAATGTTACCTGATAATTGATAAGGCAGTATATATTTTGGGTACAAACCTGGAAACCCTGCCATATTTAGTCTCATGAAGTCCTTATAGATCCTTGGGATTATGATCATGTTGTCTGATTACAGTGTCATTAAAAATGTAATGTTATAGCCGGGCATGGTGGCGCACGCTTGTAATCCCAGCATTTGGGAGGCTGAGACTGGAGGATCCAGGTTCGAGGCCAGCCTCAGCTACCTAGTGAGGCACTCCGTAACTTAGTGAGACCCGGTTTCAAAATAAAGAATAAAAATAGGGCTGGGGGTGTAGCTCGGAGGTAGAATGCCCCTGAGTTCAATCCCCAGTACCACAAAAAAAAATGTAATGTTATTACATGACCTTCAAGAATGGCCTGGGGATCTGGACTTGGAAATTCACAAAATTTAAAAATCAGTGATAAATTATTGCCCAAACTTGAAAAGAAATGATTTTTTGAGTTATTCAAATAAAAAGTATTTACATATGTATATTTTTATACTGTTTATTTAAAATATGAATATATACTGTTTATTTAAAATATGAATTCATTCATAAAAGTCTTTTATTTTCACCTTCACTTACCAAACAAATTATAGTAAACATAATTGCAGTCTTCCAAAGATAGGATGATGTGGTTTCACAACAGTGAAAATGATATTTTTCCTTCATCCCAAGTGATTTAGCAGATCTATAAGAAATTTTTGTTAGAATTGCAAGTTCATTGTAATTTTGAAATATATACCTGGGTGTGGTGGTACATACTTGTAATCCCAGTACTTGGTAGGCTGAGAAAGGAAGATCGTAGGTTCACAGCCAGCCTCAACTGCTTACTGAGGCCCTCCACAACTTAGTGAAACCCTGTTTCAAAATACAGAATAAAGCCGGGCGTGGTGGCGCACGCTTGTAATTCCAGCCTTCAGGAGGCTGAGACCGGAGGATCCGGGTTCGCGGCCAGCCTCAGCTACCTAGTGAGGCACTCCGCAACTTAGTGAGACTCGGTTTCAAAATAAAGAATAAAAAGTAGGGCTGGGGGTGTAGCTCGGAAGTAGAATGCCCCTGAGTTCAATCCCCAGTACCGAAAAAAAAAAAAATACAAAATACAGAATAAAAAATAGGGTTGGGAATGTAGCTCAAAGATAAAATGCCCTTGGTTTTAATCCCCAGTACCACAAAAATAAATAAATAAATATATAAATGTCATAACAACAAATTTCTTATCCATAATTTTATACTTAAGTAATTTAGTGGCAGAATTTGATCCAAACTCTTTTTAAGCTATTTATATACTCGACTTGCTATTCATGCATATTCACTTTCCATTGCAGAAATATTATGTAACTTTGAAAATAGATTGCTGCCTCAAAATCTCTTTTTAATATGTAGAGTATATTACCTTTCTCAGTTATGAATCATTTAAAAGTCCAAATATATTGGGCTGCAGAGGTTTGGTATCTAAGCTGACATTCACATTCTTTGGCCAATCCTCGAAGTCCATTTTCATGCCACTGGCTTTGTGAAATGGAAAAGCATAGACTGGAGAAGTGAATTCATACATCATGGTTCCATTGGATGCTTCTTGGTGTTGCTAATAGGTTATATAGTTTTATAGAAAACTTGATCTTGGTGTTCATTATATGTAATTCAAGTCTCTTCAGTATCAACTGTTTGAAAATTTCATTTTCATGAACATGGTTTGCTCTATTTTTAATATACTTTTACTGGTGCATTGTAATTATGCATCATAATGTGGTGTAGAGTGATAGGAACATACATGCAGATGGCACTTGGTGAGTTTTCCTCCAGATCTCTATCAATTACAGTTCTTATCTATTATAACTATCCAATTCATAGTGCTTTTGAGTGTACCCAGAAGATCTGATGATGGTGAGAAATATGTAAACAAGACTTGTTTGTCTTGTTTTATTAGAAGGGTATTACCTATTAGAATTATCGTGTTTCAATTTCTAATATGTGTGTTTTACCTTACACCTTCTAATTAAGACAGCTTGTGTTAAGATTAAAAATCTTAATTTGATAATTGTACATTAATGCAATGTTGATCTCCCAATTCCACTTGTAACCATGTTTGACATTGAAATACATATTGTAGCTCTAACTTAACCATATATTTGGCTTGAAGAAACTTGAACTATTCTATTAAAGTTGGAGCAAGTGATGACTTTGCCCTAGGCCAAACCACTGTTGGTTATTATACGTACAATTACATTAATTATATTTTGTTAAAACTCCCATAGGCTTAAGATGTAAACTGCGGTCCAATAGGCAGGTGATATTAATTGCAATTAATGTTGATTTCGTGTGTGTGTGTGTGTGTGTGTGTGTGTGTGTATTTGTGTGTGTTTCTGCTTTTTAACAGTTACATTTCAAAGAGGAGATGGAGGACTAATGAGCAATGGAAGGTATGCTAAAGAGATTCTTTATTATTATTTTTAATCAGTACTAGGGAAACCCTATAGTATGAGGCTATTATTGTAATAAACAATCACTTATAAGTCTGAGAACTCTATGAGGAATTAAATAGCTTACCAAAGGTTTAATGATCTATCTGTTGTGCACTTTAGAGGAATCAAGTCCAGATGTTTCATATCTCCCAGATGCCCCTGAAGAAATTAGTAGTAAATATCACAAGGAATGTGTTCATTTGTTAGCAGGATGTTTATTGCATTAATTAGACATTAGCAAATGAAGTTGCTGTTGTTTAAGACTCCTTATTGGCTCCCACTAAATTGCTGTGAGTGAACAATTACACATAATCGATCACAAAGTAAATGATTCATGGATGATGAATAGGCTGTAGATTGATAGGACTGGATTCCACAACTTTGGATACTCAATTGAAATTGATAAAAGCTGATAACAAACCCATATATCCTCATCTATTTTCCCTTTGCCAATATGGAGATTGTAATTAGGCTCTGGTAATAACTTCCAATCTCCCATTTAATCAATATTTTAGCAAAAAGAGATTAAGTCTAATGAGAGCTATTGGATGTAGCAAGAAAGCAGTTGAATCTTCTTATTGCTGTTTCCATAGAAACACATGTTTCTCTTAGGGATTGTACCAGAAGGAGTCTATCAAAAAAAAGTACAGTGATTATAGATGTTCTATTTCTTTGTAAATATGCTAATAATCTGGAAAGGAATCAGAATCCCATCTTTTACACCAAAGAAGGGAATTCTTTATTAAATATGATGTGGAGGAAATTTTCCTAATAGACTATATTCACATGCTGGATCAGATCACAGTGGATCTTTTATTACCTTAAAAGAATCCTTAATATCCCCCTGATATTTTACAATTTAGAGAACGTGGCAATGTGCTATTGATGGAATAAGTACTGTTTGTTAATTTACCTCAAGTTCTCTTCCTCTAAATCAAAATGAGGTCTCATAACAAGGGGTTGAAAGCCTAGAGAAGACACATTCATGTGGGGGCTGCAAGAATTGAGGACAGAATAGTCCAAAGTCTTAGAAATGGCTGACACCAAGCAGTCATCCTGAGTAATTTTTCCCTTGAGATATCAATTTATCCTCAAAGCTCCTTTTGAGATGCTACTATGTTACCAATTCCCACCCGTTTCAGGGCAGTCAACTGACTTCATTTGGATGCCAGCAGATTCTGCTTCTACTTACGACATTGATCTATATATAGCCTTAATGAACTGCTGAAGTTACTTAATTCTTTAGAGTCTACACATTTTAATTTGAAGTCAATTAAAAATCTTCTTAAATTCCTTAACCCTTTTTTAGTTCATAAGACAGTGTCAAAATCTTTCTCTGAAATGCCTAAGCTGATTTCTTTTTTCATCTCTGTTCTAGCCGTCCAGGTCTTCTAAATGCTGGTGATCCCAGTTATCCATGGCTTGCTGATTCATGGCCAGCTACCAGTTTGCCTGTAAATAATAGCAATAGCGGCCCAAATGAAATTGGGAATTTTGGGCGTGGAGGTGAGTTACAATTTTCAAAGTAGTGTTACTTGTTTCTTTTTGTTTTGTTTTCCTAAATTTAAAAAATATACCCATATAGAATATTTCTTCTATATTAAAATCATAAAGCACATATACTGATAGTTCCATACACTTGCTAAGTATTTTAATATAAAACTAGTGTGTCTACATTATTTTAAATAAAACTAAGGCCTTAAGGAAGCCATTACTAACCTAGAATATATATATATATATATATATATATATATATATATATATATATTCATAATATATTTTGTTTTGCAGGAATATTCCTACAAGATTATTAAAACAAGGAAATGTTTTGCTAACTGGGGATATATAATTTTGATCTGCATGTTTTACTTCTCTAAATCTCATTCAACATGTATTTCTTGAGCATCTCCTATGTACGTGGCAATATGGCAGTCAGTAAGAATATAATATTGGCATAAAAAAGATGGCCCTTATTCTTATATGTCATGTGAAAAGTAGACAAGTAAATATGACCACCTGTTCAGAAATTATTTCTGTAGTTCTGCAGTTGATCATTGGTATTCCAAATGATACATGAAATGGTGCTAAGTAGCAGAAATGCTAACACCTCCAAAATTTGGTGCTAGAGTCCTCTCCCTAAGTTTTTATAAAGAGACAGAAATGGGTCTCCAATAAAGAACTACTATTTCCCCCCTTTTCATCAGTTAACTAGAGAGATAAGTTTAGAGAAAGATGAGAAGAGTAGAGATCCTAGTGTTTGACTTAGCAAACATATGTAAGTTTTCTCCTAGAAGACTGCATATAGTCAATTGCCTTAAACTGCCTTGTCTGTACCCTGCATGGAAAAGCTGCCCCTTTGGAGTAAGAAAACCTCATGAAAGGAGTGTTATTTAAGTTGATGTCTCTAAAAGAGGAATAGGAATTAGATAACAGTGTGAGAAATTTGAGTGGAGAATAAATTAATATATTTCAAAGCCTAGAAATAAGAGAGACATTGATCTGTTTAATAAATGGATGTGGGACTGGGGATGCAGGTCAGTAGTAGAGTGCTTACCAAGCATATGTGAGGCCCTGGATTCCATCCTCGGTGGTGTAAAAAAAAATAAATGAATGAACTTCCTAATAACTTGAGTACAATGTGCAAGGCAGCAAAGGTGGTAAAGAAGAAAGGAAGAAAGGAAGGGAGAGAGGGATGAGAGAAAGAAAGGAAGACCCATAGCCTAGTGTTATGGTGCTGTGGTTTATGCCTATAATCTTAGTGCTTGGGAGCCTGAAACACTGGATTGAGTCCAGCACACAATAACTTAGCTAGACCCTGTTACAAAATAAAAAAGGAATAGGGCTAGGGGTATAGCTAAGAGTAGGGATGACCTATATTCTTTCTTCAGTACCCAAACAAACAAACAAAAATCACACAGTGATAGATAAGACAATATGTTCTAAGTTTTATAAAGGAGAGAAACATTGTTCAAAGGGTAATTGGAGGCCATTAATGGATTTTTAAAAAGAGAGTACTGTGATCCAAACACTGATTTAAGTCATCTGCCTGCTGCTGGGTAGAGAATGGAGTAAAAGTGGAAAAATGATGTGATGAATTATAAGATTGCTATAGTAAGTTTGGATGAAGATTTCTATACTTTTAGAGTTAATTTAGGAGGCCGAGGGCTGTGTTAAACTAGTCCAAGTCTACAAAAATTATTTTACATGTATGAATGATCATATTGGCTTAGGAGAATCGTGGATACTGGCATTTTCTCTTTAATAATGGATTACCAATGTATTTGAATATAAATAAATGGAATTTCAAATAATAAAGTTACCAACTATTGCATAAGTCTGTGCTCTATCAGTACCAACTCCAAATAAAAATACAGAAAGTAGCCATCCATAAGTCATAGACATGTAATGAGAATTAAGTGTATGATTAAAAATAGGTTTCACACAATGATTATCATATAATTGGTGCCCAAGAGGTTTCAGAAGATTAAAGGAGAGAATAGAAAGCAAGTTGTATAACTCTTCAACTTTTTATGTACTCTCTGTAAACCAGCACACCCTTTTTAGGATAATCAATTGTCCAGAAACTGAGATATTGTCTATCTCCTTTAGGTAACCAGACTGTGAGCAATCACATGTGGACACTCCACCATGGGAAATTTCTGTGTCTGAGCATTCTTTCGCCAGGAAAGCAGAACATCATTTCCTCCTCTATGCAGACTAATTTTGCTGAGAGAGTTTCAGATCCCAAATATTTTATCAATCAAGGAATAGCTAGCTACCTCTTCTGCCTCTTGTGTTTGTATTAGAACAACACAACATTCTATCTTCATATCAAGATACTTATGCCAGTAGATAAAAAAAAGTTCTATTTTTAGCTTCTGTCAGGCTATGTTAATATCTGAGATGATTGGTCCAATTTTACCCAAGGGGACATGTGTATATTTGCAAGGTCTTTCTTCCATTTCCACCTATTTTCATGGCATGAAATAATATTTCACAGATGAACATCAAGGTCAAGGCAAAGATTTTGCAGGGTCTACTATATCTCTTTTCAGTGTGATAGTCATTTAAAGCATTTTCTGTGTACCAGACATAAAGTTACATTTTAAAAGTCAAGAAATGAAGGTTTATCAAGAAGAATAATTTGATATTTGAATGTAGAATGGAGGACTGACAGATTTTAAAGCTTCTGCTTTTTTAAAATTTGTACTGCTCCATAGTCTAAAACTGGGTACACATGAATCTCTATATAACCATATTCACTTAGAAGACTAATCATGAATATTGATATTTTCATTTTAAGAATAGAATACCAATACATATTTGAATGTAAAAAAAACTATATCTTGAGTAATAACATTATTATTATACAATTCTGCAATTTATCAATACAAACTATAAAAAACTCATTTAAGTGCTTACTCTTTTCACAACACTGGACGAAGAATTACAGAAATGAAGACCTATGTCCCATAGACTCTTTTCCTCAAGTAACTTATGATGCCGTGAAGAAGGCAACCCTCATCAGTAATTACATCAGACAAAATCCCAAAACAAGTCCAGGAGTACAGGTGTAACCAAGGTGCTCAAAAGCTGCATGACTAGTTCAAACTAAAGGAAAGTGGATGTGTTTGGTGGGGAGTGGTAAGAAATAGAAAATGGAAAGTCCTGCCTAAAGATGGCAGCACCTATTCAGATCCATCCTGTTGGGAAGTAGGCCAGGACAGAGTTCTAAACCCTTTGATGTTATAGGATTCTCCTCCACATACAGACATTCATGTATAATCTTCCAATATTTCAATGTTAGATATAATTCAATTTAGTTTTTGAAAATGTGGGAGTGATCAAATAATATTTGAAGACAATATGCAGTCCAAAAATCAATATAGAAGCTCTTAGACTGGAAAGCTGACTATAATTTCATCTAGCAGAGAGAAGGAGAGATATTCTATTCCCAGAGTCATATCTTTAGTTATTGTAGCATAATATTACGTAGAATTAGATTCTTGGACTACTTTTTTTTCCATTTTTTTATCATTTGAGTGTAAAACTATTTTAATGGCTTGAAGCTGAAGGGTCACAGAATCTAAATCTAAATTTTTGGAGAATTTTAAGTTTAAAATATACGAAACTGTGCTCCATAGTGGAGATATATTTCTATTCAAATAATATTCATCAGAGAAAAATAGGATGGAAGGAGGAGGAGAAATAAAAGTCTGTAAACTTACATAGGAGAGGATATATTTTCAACCATTTTGATGCATTATTAATATTTAAAGTTTTTGAGAATAAAATGATATACTTGAAAATGAAATACACCTGTTTAACATAAATTTTGTAATAGTATATAACTGAAAGTAAGAACAAGAAAGTAGTAGTTGTGAAATTCTGAAATCCAAAAATAATTGCACTTGCTTATGTAACCAAGTGAAAGGTTAGAAGTGTAGATATGTTTAAAAATCTTCTTGATGTACATTTAAAATCTTTTCTAATAAAGTACATATCTACTTACTTGTAAAAATAAGTTGGCATTCCAGATTTAAAAACCTTCAGTGTACAAAATATATTTTAAATGTCTTGTTACTGTTGCTAAAGAAAATAATTTTTTGGCTTATGTAAATGCAAAAGCAAAACCAACACTTTTATAAGAATCTTTATTTCAAGTACTATGAGTATCATCAGATCTGAAAGTTTTAAGACATTTGAAATTGGCTTTAATGAAGAGATCAAGTGGTTTGATGACCTTAACTCCTGTGAAATGAGGTTTTCAGAACATACATTATTAAAAAATGTATTATTATTAGATTTATTCTAACTCTACATGATTAAAACTAGTGTTAGTGATTTCTATTTTAGATTCATTTAGTATCTTTCTTCTGAAAAGGGAAAAGAGCTCAGGAGAGAAGTGGCAGATCTGAATTATAAAGCATCATGTAAAGATAATTCAGCATACCAAAATGATAAATGGACTGATTGATATTCAGCGTTGTTCCTGAAGTTTAATTTTACTCTTGCTGTATTACAACCTGAAACTATAATTCTCCACTTCTAAGAGTTGATAGCATAAATTAAACTCACTGATCACTGAGGTTGCTTTTTCTATAGTTAAATCCTGCTGTATTATGAAAATGACTTATTCATGAAATTTTCCTTTGTTATAAAAAAGGACATGTTTTCTACCATCATTTTTCTCCATTTCTGGAGCTATGATATCAAATCATATAAATGGCAAGTTAAAACTCAGAAAAATATATTTTAGAGTCAGGATGGCATAATTTTGAAAATTTTTACAAGTATTCAATGTCTTTTGGCACAAAGTAGAAAGAAATATTTGTATCCAGGATTTGTAGATTCCCTCCTATCATTGTCGCTATAAAGAGCTAAAACTTTCCTTGGTTCTAAAATACAGTGAATAATGGATAGCATTTTTCACTAGTGAAACATCCCAAAATTCTCATTCATGGCTGAAGAAAATGGGGGAAGGGGTGTGTTAAGCAGTGAGACGTGAAGGACGAGCAGTAGGCCTGCCTGTCA
Source organism: Graphiurus murinus (assembly GCA_004027655.1). Classification (NCBI taxonomy): domain Eukaryota; kingdom Metazoa; phylum Chordata; class Mammalia; order Rodentia; family Gliridae; genus Graphiurus; species Graphiurus murinus. The sequence continues at coordinate 9,671 of PVLC010023269.1, forward strand.
TGGAGGTTGATAGCTTGGCGATGGTTGTACATCATCTACCCTTCATTGGCTCATGAAGCCCATCTCAGCTGAAATGCAAACGTGTGATGAGACACATTTATTTTTCATCTTGAATCCTGATAGTTTTGGGCTTCCTGTGCATCATTAAATTGTTTCATTTCCCTATGTTCATCACAGATGTGCTGCCACCAGTTCCAGGCCAAGGGGATAAAACAGCAACGATGCTCTCAGATGGAGCCATTTATAGTAGCATTGACTTCACTACCAAAACCACATACAACAGCTCCAGCCAGATAACACAGGCCACCCCATATGCCACAACTCAGATCTTGCATTCCAATAGCATCCATGAATTGGCTGTTGATCTGCCTGATCCACAGTGGAAAAGCTCAGTTCAGCAAAAAACAGATCTGATGGGATTTGGTTATTCTCTACCTGAACAGAACAAAGGTAACAATGGTGAGTCAGGTTCTTATATCCTGAGAAGTTAATTTCATATCATTTGTGCATGAGATAGAAGTATTTATTGTTCAATATAGAGATTCATTACCAGGTTATTGTCTAAACTAAAAAATATACTGGCATGTATATCAGTACCTTGAATAATCCCTACCACCACCACCACTGTCTCCACCACCACCACCACCACCGTACACCAACACCAATCGGTTTCATCCTGTTAACTCTTTTTCAATGGAGTGATCAGCAATCCATCTCTACTTCCATTAGGACAGGCTAGATAAAACATTCCTTCACTCACCCACAACATCTGCTTCTGAATTGCTAACTGCATGTTCTGCATGGGCTTGTGCTGTGAACTAATCACATGATGCCACTATGACCTCTGCCCTTTAACCCTTAGCCTTACTTTACATCCCTGACTACCGATTGGCTGAGGGATTGTCTAATAGAATGCCACACAACCAGTCACAGGATTTCAGCACCACCAGCTCTCACAACAGCTCAGAAAGGAGTGGCAGTCTCTCAGGTTGGTCTCATCACAGTAAGGAGAAATATTTGTTTGTCACCAGCATATGACCTGTGTTCCTAACAACCCATGAAGAAATATTGGATCCCAACTCACCCACAGGCACTTTTTGTTTCAAATGGCAGTAATAGTTGATTCTAATTAAATTGTGCTTTGATTAGGGGAGGAGGAATAAAAATCACTGTTGCCTTTTATGTACACTGTACAATGACGAATTTAGAGAAAAATAGTACTATTTTACTAAATACTATTCACTAAAAAGCAGACAAGTTTTCACTGATTGAACCCTATTTATGAGTTAAGTTAAATTTATAATAAAAAGATCATGCATGGAAGTCAATTCCATGACATGGATGCTGATTGATATATTCAACTTACATGAAAATGATCTTGGAAACTTTATATTGGGTTCCAGTGATCTGATTTCCTATTTTTGGACAGTTTTCAAAATATTTTGTAATAGGACTTGTTGTCTATTGAATAATACACTATGCTAAGTAGGAATGTCAATAGGGGGAATTATTATTAACCCTTAATTTATAAAAATCAACACATAAAATCTTTTATATGGATCAATTTTATGCTATAAATTTTAATATATATTTGAGAAATATCCGCTAAACCAACAATCTCTAATATAGTGAATGTAGAGAAAAACATGTATTATTATACAAAAATGTATTCCTATCATAATGAACATCAGTGATATCATCCCGGCCTGAACACCCTCCTCTGTAAAGTGAGGACATCATACTAGTCACATTTTAACTGCCAACTATTTATACTGTAAGGCCAAAAGCTTTATTGGCATATTTCTAATTGATTCTGTGATCCTAGTTGCTTAAATGTTTAGATTAATTATGTACTATTTGTTTGTATAATCATTTTTGTTTTGTTTTCAAAATTACATGTTAGTAGTAAAGGATTATGGTGTGCTCTGATATGTCACAGGCTACCAAGCATCAAGGCTATAAAGAGTTAACTTTTTTACATCATTAGGGTTACATTTACTAAATTACTCTTCCTCAGGAGATGGAACCCTCTCAGACTGAAAATGTTAATGTTCTCTCTCCCCTCCAAAGTGAGTCATTTGCTCTTCTTGCCTATTGGTAGGATCAGGTACATTACAGAATCTAGAAAATTTTAAACATCTGTTATGAATTTAAACTGGCTTAATAATATAAGAGAACTTTTTGAATGCCTTTATATGTCACTTATGCTGTCATTTATCTATAATTAGACCCACAATTGTTCTGAATAATTAAAAAGTAATTTTGCCAGGGCTCCCTTTTTATTTCATTAGAGATATATAAAGATCAAACAACATAATCTACATACTGTTGGCCATGGATTCCATGAGACCCATAAATCTTTCATTAAATATTCTGTATAGATTGATTGCCACCAAATTTCAAAAGTTATCTTTTGATTAATTGTAAGCAGAACATGATTCACAATGGTGCTTGCTGCCTTTCTGAATCCATTAATATCCTGAGTGACATTTATATATATATCTAGGAATTATATTAACTACTTCATCTACATTTGAATACAAAATTACTTAAATTGGTGATAGAAAGCATTTTTAGTAGGTGAGATTTAAGTGATTATTCCTTTTTCAGTTTTATCAAGTTGAGTATAATATTACACTTTTGTTTTATGTTTATACTTGTAAATATGTTTCTTAAGGCTAAAATGTAGATCAAATTACTCTATGCTAGCTAATCATATCATATTTTAGGATTTTTAAACTTTTTGCACATTGATGTGCTCAATTTAAAGCAATCATAATGATAAAATTTGGACATTTCTGAACTGAGTAAACGTCTTACCCTCTCTGGAACACTTTTATAGATTATACAGTTTATAGCGATTAAGTATTCTGTTAAAAATCCAGCCACTAAAAATATAAAAGAAAATTCAAATGCTTCAAAATAGTATCTGAAATCATAATTATAGCTATATTATAATCAATATACATTGGTAAGAATAGCTAAATCTGTGTGTGTGTGTGTGTGTGTGTGTGTGTGTGTGTGTGTATGTGTGTGTGTGTTGCACTGGAGATTGAACCCAGGGGAATTTTTACCTCTGAGCTACAACCCCAGCCCTATTTTATTTTTTATTTTGAAACAAGGTCTCACTAAGTTCCTGAGAGTCTTGCTAAGTTGCTGAGGCTAACCAGAAACCTGCAATCCTCCTGTCTCAGCCTCCCAAGTCCTGAGATTACTGAAGTGTGTTACCATGCCCCACTGGCTAAATCTTTCAATATACTATTTTTTTAAAAAATCCTATATATTTCATTTTAAAATTAGTTGTTTTCATTATTTTCTTTACATGGAAGTCATTTATTAAGCAATAGCAAACCCAAATATTTACATTTTGAGTTGAAGAGAGCAGGGTGAAATAGGTTTGTAAAGCAAAAACAAAAAACATGCTCCCTTAAAACAATGCAGGAACTTCTGTCCATAAAAGATCAAGAGTTCTAAGCCAGGCGTGGTGGCGCACGCTTGTAATCCCAGCATTTGGGAGGCTGAGACCGGAGGATCCGAGTTCGCAGCCAGCCTCAGCTACCTAGTGAGGCACTCCGCAACTTAGCGAGACCCGGTTTCAAAATAAAGAATAAAAAATAGGGCTGGGGGTATAGTTCGGAGGTAGAATGCCCCTGAGTGCAATCCCCAGTACCGCAAAAAAAAAAAAAAAAAAGATCAAGAGTTCTTTGGCTAAAAGTAACAGTAGCACACTGTGGCTCGCTTCACTAAGAATTCAAGCCTCTGAAAGTGATTTTCACTGCTTCAAGCCTTGTCATGTGCTCACCATGGTGCTTATGGTACTCAGGGTCCTCCCCTTAGCTCATTGCTGACGGAAGACAGGCATGTTCATAATAAGAGAACGGCTATTTCCTCAAAAAAGAGAAAAGTGAGTGTTGGTTGAAAAGCTCCCCAAAATCCCTCCGTGCATTGGTTGTTCCAAAACACATTTTTAAGTCTGCTGCTTGGAAAAATAGTCAATGTATGGCTTTCTTGAACTTAAACAAGTAATTCAATATTTGGGTTCAGAGCTCTAGAAAGAGTAGTTTTTAGTAAGCCTACTGCATAGTAAATCTTGATTTTTCTCTTAATATGTTAATAGGGATAGCATAACACTTAGAAGTTCAGTGTCTTCATTTATAAAATGGAGGCATAAAAATGTCCCTATTTCTTTCTCTCAGTTCTGGGGCTCGTGGGGGTTGGACAGCATTTCTAAACCTGCTGTGGAATGTGATAAGGATTGTACACATATAAAGACAAAAGGCATAAAGGAGACACACGTAGGGAGAAAGCAAGGAAGGACAAGTTGCCCAACACATTCCCCCTTCAGTCACTGAAATGTAGTATTGATACTTTGAAAACAGATAAAGTACTTGGTGTTTGGTGAAATTAGGAAACACATTATTAAATTTTTTTACCTTAAGAACAAAAAATTATAGCCGTACATTCAAGCAAATTTATTATTCTTTTTCTGAAGGTCAGGCTGTTTATGGGATGCTTATTGGGCCTGGAAAAGTTAGAGTAGAGAGGATTTTAAAAAACAATAGGAGAGCTTGGCGTGGTGGCGCACGCTTGTAATCCCAGCATTTGGGAGGCTGAGACGGGAGGATCTGGGTTCGCGGCCAGCCTCAGCTACTTAGTGAGGCACTCCGCAACTTAGTGAGACTCTGTTTCAAAATAAAGAATAAAAAATAGGGCTGGAGGTATAGCTCGGGGGTAGAATGCCCCTGAGTTCAATCCCCAGTACCACACACACACAAAAAACCCCAAACAAACAACAACAACAACAAAAACAGTAGGAGCTGGGTTTGCTTTGAGAGAGGAGATAGGAGAAACAATAATGCATTCATTTGGTATTCAGTACATTCTGAACACATTATATGCATTATGTCGTATAATACTCATAGTAACTCACATAAATAGTACCTTAATATCTTTTTTATATTACTGGAAATTAAGACCCACCTACTGAGCAACTTACTGAGTAAGAAGGAGTCTTCAAACTCAGCAATCTAGCTCTTATGTTCTGAGTGGAAGGCACCTGTTCTCCTTCCCCCTAAAACTGTTCATCCTATCAAATATCAAAACTGAAAAGAAAGATGGATTACTTTGATGCCGGGATTCTTTCAAGTATGTATGTCTGCTACGTGGAAAACAGACACAACTGTATAATTGGAAATAGTGTACATATAAGGTTTTATCACTTTCTGGAACTCATATATTCTCATTCAGTTACTTGATCTGGTTGAAAAACTGGTAAAGAACAAAGGGAATAGTTAGACTTTTAGTGAGACCTGTATGACTAGATAGCCCTTCTACACTGTAGTACATCATGCTCACAACATTTGGTTCACAAAGATGAAAGGCCAGGGACCCAAACCACTTTTTGCACATGTAGCTGTAGGCTGAGGGGGAAATCATGGGAGTTACTTAGGTACCTTCAGAACATTATTGCTTATTTTACTAAAAAAGTACTTATTTGCTGGATGTGGTGGCACCTGCTTGTAATTCCAGTACTTGGGAGGCTAAGATCGGAGGATCAGGGTTTGCCACCAGTCTCAGCTACTTAGTGAGGCCCTCCACAACTTAGTGAGACCCTGTTTCAAAATAAAGAATAAAAAATAGGACTAGGGGTGTAGCTCAGAGGTAGAATGCCTCTGGGTTCAATCCCCAGTACCACAAAAAAAAAAAAAAAAAAAAAAAAAAAAACCTTATTCCTGCATCTAACTGAGGCTCATTTGTTTTTTATATGAAGTCTTATTTACTTAGTTTTGATAGACTGGAAAGTACACCACTATACAAAAAATATTTTATTTTTATACTCCATTATGCTCCATTGTAATCTCAGGTTTGGCTCATACTCTGCTAACTTACTTTCTGCTCATGTTTGTGCATGAATTCATTCCTATTAGAAATAGTACTGAAACTGATTACCGTATTTCCATTAATTTCCCCTCCTTTTGGAATTTCATGAAATGTGATCCTTAAAAAAACAAAACTGGGGACTATTCTCACTCTATGCAAAAGTAATTGTGCCATTCATTAGTCAAAAAGCCTATGAAATGGATCATTGTGAGAGATTTGCAGGTATTCTCCAGATTGTCCTTGATTGATTTTGATCAGTGACTTTTGAGAGAAAAATGTTACTCTCCTGGATTAATTAAATTGAATAAATTCTAATGGAAAAGTTTAGACTGCATCCTCAGACAGTGCATTTTCCACTGAGGGAGATTATGCAAAAGAGCATTTTAAATGCACTAAAATCTGACATTTAAAAGAATTTGTTATGGTCCATTATTTCGTCTAACAATGAAAACGTGGAGGCAGCAGACGTGAATAAATCAACAGACGTCTTTTGATAGAGCGGCCATGTTTGGGAGTTATTCAGCTCTACAATTAATGCAATGGAAAGAAACAATATCATTTTGAGTGATTTGTAAAAATGTTTTCTAGTCATATTGTTTTCATTGTTTACATCTTTTGCCGTCCCTAACATTCTGATTCTGGTGTTTTGCAAACATAAATGCATCATTCCATTTGATACTCTCTGACTCTTCTGATATTTAGCATCTCTGAATAAATGTATTATTACTTTCAGGTGGGAAAGGTGGAAAAAAGAAGAAAAATAAAAACTCTTCTAAACCGCAGAAAAACAATGGATCGACCTGGGCCAATGTCCCTCTACCTCCTCCCCCAGTCCAGCCCCTTCCTGGCACAGAGTTGGAGCACTATGCAGCGGAACAGCAAGAGAATGGGTAAAAAAAAATCTGTATACCAACAATATGGCCAGGGCTGCATTCCGCATTCTGTTCAGCTTGGTCCTGTATCCTCTTATTGTTTCTTTGCTCCCCTCCCACTGTGTTTCTTGCATTTCTTCCCCTTTTTACTATTTGCACTGTCTATATATTTTTAGCTGATAAATACAAAACAGCACAGATTGAGGACTGAGAATCCTTGGCCCTCAAGTGCCTGAGATTGTCTGCAATCATGATAATGTGGCCTCCATTTATAATATTGCTTGTTAGTTTGAAAGCAAGTACCCACAGCTCTGTGAACTAAAGAGCCACTCCTGAGAAGGGCTGAAAAGGGAATTAAAATAACCGTCTTCATCATCCCTTGCAGCTCTCTAATGACTTGATGTCTGCCCATAGCAGGGCGCCACGGTAGAGCACTATCACAATGGGATAATTGTAGGGACCTGGCCAGTAGGTAGAACTTTAATCATCAGCTCTGATGGGAGTTTAGGGGCAGGAACAATAAAAGAGTTTCAAGCCAATGCACACCCTGTAAGGAAACCTTTTTAAGGTAGAAAATTTCCTTTGAGGGCCTTTAAATATGACCAGTTTCCTTATTACTTCCCAAACATCTCACAAGTTTGTTTCTTGTGCTAGCTTAAGTGTTAATTGATTTTGAACACAAAGACACAGATAATTTTTATCCCCCCCAAAAAACAGGCCAGACAAAACATAGTCTATTTCTATATTAATAATTTTAAATATGATGTCTTCCTTACAGTTTCTAGGTCACTGTTTATTTTAACTTCGTCTTTATGTAACCTAAAATATAAGCAGTTTTTCTTAAAAAAAAAATGACTATCTAGATATACTTAGATACTTAAGCATCTCAGTTTATTCGATTTGTGGTTTTTAATATTATTTGGGTTTAAATAAATATTATAAGTGTGTGCTTATAAATAAATATTACAAGTATACACTTATGTGCTTTACTTTTTATATTACTGTTCTCTTTGAGGTCTTCTTTCCATGTCCGAGCATTTGCTTCCTTCCCAAGATACCATTTGCCTTTTCTTTGATAGATAGATGATAGATAGATAGATAGACAGATATAAATATATACACATAATATACACACATATATACATATATGCTGTGCATATATGCATATACACACAATTTTTTTCATTATGTTTCCCTCCAAATGATTATTTTCTTGTTCTCTGGGTTTGATGTTACATTATTATTTTACTTTTTAAAAAATGTTCACTTTTGAATAGCCAGGTAAGAGCATCCATTCTTTTCCTAACTTAGAAAATTTTAAATCCTGTATATGACCTTAATTTATATCAAGATATAAATGTGTCAGTTGTGGATGAATCCTGAGCAAAGGGAAAAGCTGATATGTATATTATACAAGAACAGATTTTAACTCAGGATTTAGTAATCTACATTTTCAAGGCTGTTGTCAGAAATTAGGGAAATAGAACTTATAATTTGAACAGGAGAAAATAGTGATGTTAAAAAATTAATAAGCATAAAATCTTGAGCTCAGATCACATAAAAATTTGAGCAATTTGGAAACGTCTCATTTTTTTTCTTTTCACATTGAATCTACTTAAAATATTCATAAAACATAATAATGTCTATTTCACCTAGAAATAAAATAATCTCAATAAAAAAGAGCTAACCTTATCACTTAATTTTGTTATCCAGTAGCAGAATTGGAAATTTTAATTTTATGATGAAATAATACATTTTGGTGAATAGTTTTATCTAATAACAAAATTTTCCAGCATATGAAGATATAAAACATTAAAGTATTTCTAAAAATTTGGGGATTTTATATTATTTATATTCATCCAAAACGCATGATATCAAAGTCCCACTTTAATGATTTTTAAAATAACATATTTTAAATAGGTAAAAATATAATTTGGTTATATTCATATATATGTGTGTATATATACATGTATATATATTTTTTCAAGGTCTTTATGGAATCTATTTGAGTTCTTATTTACCTTTGAATTTTTATTTGCTTTAGCTAATTAGCATTTGCTGGAAAAATTATGTAAGTCTTACTCAAAATAGTGGCTAGGTCATAACCAATCAGTACTACTGGTAGCACAATTCAATTTCTTTATTATTTTTAGGCTATTTTCAAAACTTAGCCTTTTAAAGTTTTACTTCAGTTGCTTATAATGAAATACATTTAAGGCCAACATGACAAGGACAGATTAAAATGAGATTTGGTGATGATGTTTTCCCTTTCCTTATCTAGTCTTTATACTTTTTGTGCTTACTGGTGTGTAAACCCAGTGATACTAAAAAAGAAATGATTTGGGACACAGGTTGTAATCTGCTATTCATGATATTAACATCAAATATTTCACCAAAGAGATATTCTATATCTTCTGTATGCTTTAATTCAAAACCTTTATAATTCAGGGGTTTTTTGATATATAAAAAATCTTTCGAATTATATTTTTGCTTTTAACAATTTTTATGTCTAACCGTCAAGGATTCTGCAGTTGTATTGCTTATAATGATATATAAAGTTTTTCATAGAAAGACTCTGATATTTGAGTACAATGAATGGGTTGGAGGACATGAGGCTGGGCAAATGGAGAATGTCTGTAATATTGCAGCAGAATGGATGATATTATGAAAAATGATAAGGAATAAAATAGGGCCATGACCATGGGAAAGAGGGAAAGGGATGGATTTAGAACATATGCCTAGCTGAGAATAACCATACTCTTGAAAATACGGTCTCTAATTTCTGCTAAAATTTTTAATATTTTTAAAGACTTACAATATTATTATTTTTTTTCTAAGCCTTTCTTGGACCAATTTTTCCCTATAAAATTAAGTATCAAAATACTGTCCAAATTATAAAGCATTTAATTGTTAATTCAATAATACAGCAACAATGGTAAATGTTTTATCTCATCAAAATGTTTCTTCAGTTGGACAAAACTGTGTTAAAATGTATTAGTTCCAACTAAAAATATAATACATTTTATTATAGTTATAAGATGCTAGGAAGAGTTCAATAGTAATTAAATAGAAAACTGCTGCTTTGCTTTCTTATTGCAATTAGAAATTGGCAAGCTATGGCTTGTGTTGAACTTTATTGTATTTTTATTAGTAACTTGGTATTTGTATGTGGCCTTTAACAAGTTAGTTCACATGCAGCTTCGATTTGCTGTCATCTTTATCATTATTCATCAGGCAAGACAGATAATATGATGCCTCAGCCTTCACTGACAGAATGTCAAAGAACAAGCTCTTCCCTAGGAAAGGTTGGCCAAAAGAATTTGGTTTGGCATTATGAGCATGAATAAACACAGACTTTTTATGTTGCTGAAAAAAAAAAAAACTTGAAATTACAGCACTCAAATAAGATGTACATTTTCAAAATGTGAAGAAAATGATAAAAATGAAGCTATGGTTTTCACAAAATATATAGACTCATCTGTTACTATCTCATCCTTACCCAGTAACCACCTGAAACCTAGGTTATTTGTTCCTCAGAAATGAATTAAAATGAGAATCCCATGGAGATGACAAGCAATTCTTCTCCATTTTATGATATGTACCACGTCCCAACTTCCCTTAGATTTTTCTTTCATAGTCTCCTTTTGGAATATTTTGGGATTTTTTTCTCCTTTCATTTTCTTCTTCTGATACAAACCACTTTGAATCTGGTGACTTTTCTCAGCTTTGCTCATCCTGCAGGTACCGAGCTTGTTCACTACTATTCTAGATTGTCTTTGCATCAAAAACATGGGACAATTAATGATGCCATTCATTCTAGTTTAATGGAATAGATGATGAAATATGTCTTATTTGTTAATACATTATGCAATGAATTTACATAATATCAAAATAATATTTAAATAGTTATACTCTCCTTTGCCTCATATTATTTGAATAATGAAAATAAATACAATTTACTTATGTATTTATTTTTGGTACTAAAGATTTAACCAGGGGTATTGCACCTCCAAGCTACACTCCAAGCCCTTTTTTGTTTTTTTATTTTGAAACAAGTTCTTGCTAAATTGCTAAGAGTCTCACAAGTTTGCTCATAAAAACAAAGCTAGACTGAAACCTGCAATCCTCCTGTCCCAGGCTCCTTACAACTGGCATTAAGTGTGTGAATTACTGCACCCAACTCAACTTATTATTTTTATGTTACATTAACACATGTGATGCATATAACACATATTTTTATTTTCCTTTATATTCTCTATGTGTTTTCATTCCACAGGTATATCTCCATTAGATTGAAAATTAAAATTTTAATTATTTTTTTGGGGGGTGTTGGGGATTGAACCCCAGGGCATTCTACTTCTGACTTATACCCCCAGCCCTATTCTTTATTCTTTATTTTGAAACAGGGTTTCACTAAGTTGCCGAGGACCTCACTAAGCAGCTGAGATTGTTCACAAACCTGTGATCTTCCTGTGATATAAGGGTGCACCACCACGCCTGGCTCAAATGTCTAAAATTTTTAAAGGAGTTGAAATAGTAAAATGAAGGTATAAACATAAATACCACTTATTTTGTATCAAAAAACATTTTAGATTCATTTCCTGTACTCCTGGACCATAATTCCTATAAAAAAGGGTGTTTAAACATAAAATCTAAATATTTAAAACAATTATTTTATTGTATATTTAAATGTTAAAAGGGTATAGTTCATATTAGATACTTTTACTACAATAAGTAAATTATTTTTATTTTTAAAATATATTTTACAGAGCAAGGTTTTGAACTTGTCTTTTATAATTTAAATTTGACTGTAGAGCCAGATATGGTGGTGTATACCTATAGTCTTAGTACTTGAGAGGCTAAGACAGGAGGATCACAGGTCTGAGGGCAACCTCAACAACAACAAAGTGAGACTGTCAACAACCTAGCGAGACACTGCTCCAAAATAGAAAATAAAAAAAAAGAAAGAAAAAGGTTAGGGGTACAGCTTGGAGTTAGAATGCCCCTGGTTTCAATCCCCAGTACTACAAACAAACAAAAAAGTAAATAAATAAATTTAACTGTCCAGGTACAGGGAGGCATTTGTTTCTACTAAGAAAATTGAATTAGATGAAAACTGAATATACTTGGTATCCCAAAGAATGCTTGACATGTTATATGAAATGAATGGTGGACATAGATTTGGAATAAGAGCAAATAAAATTCTCCAACACTTCTTAAATGATCAATCAGCTATATCGCCTCATTCTGTTGATACACAAGGATGAATAAGAGAAAAAAGTAGTTAAATCTACAAGCACTAAGTTCATTAATTGTCTTTAATTAGCAATTTGGTGTTTCCACATGAGTAACTTTGTTGGGAAGTTATTGCCTCTTGTAACTGTGGGGTAACAATTAGCCAATAAGGTCTTTTAAGAATAAATTGAGATATTGAGATAACAGATGTAATTACGATTAGAAATTAAGATAATAGCCAGGTGATTTACTATGGTAGCACCCATGATGGGATCAGGAGGGAATAAACCGAGAGAACATTTTAGACACCATGTGGTTGCTGTTTATTGCCAGTATAATCATGTGTTTGTTTATGAGTGTGCCAATGAGCATTTTTTCTTCATCTCATTTCAGCTATGACAGTGATAGCTGGTGCCCACCATTACCAGTACAAACATACTTACACCAGGGCATGGAAGATGAACTGGAAGAAGATGATGATCGGGTACCGACACCTCCTGTCCGAGGAGTGGCTTCTTCTCCTGCTATCTCCTTTGGACAGCAGTCCACTGCCACTCTTACTCCATCCCCAAGAGAAGAGATGCAACCCATGCTTCAGGCTCACCTGGATGAACTGACAAGGGCTTATCAGTTTGATATAGCAAAACAAACATGGTAAATATCCTTACCAAGTCCAGAGGCTCATACTTTCAGCATGTGCAAGTATTCATTCACGTAAATTCACAAGAGATACTCATAAAACTATAGGTGAAGTTAAAATGTTTTTGCATAGTCCATAATCATTTAGGTAAATAATCTGGCTATAGAAATGATAAATACTTTGACCAAAATCACAAAGGTAGTTCAGGAGCGAACTGGAAAATAAATTCAGATCTGCTAAAATTCAGGCTTAAGTGCTTTTGGACTATACTAGAACCTTTTCTAATTTATGGTAGCTTCAGTTAGCTTATCCTTGAACTCACTTTTAATGCCATAATAAAGGACTCCTTTTATATTCTTCAAAGTGCCTTAATTAATTCTGTATGTGGTTGTGAATATGTAAATGTAAGCTTCTGCAGATCACTTATGGTCAGTGTCAGTTATTAAAAGACCCTCTTTGGGCAGAATTAAACAGATCAGAAAACAACAGAATTAGTATTAGTAAATGCATACAAAAAATCTTGCCAAGAATAGATTAAAAACCCCAGGTTCCTCTTTTCTAACCAATCCATAAACTTTCATAAACTACAGATACAATCTACTTAAATATTCTGTGCATATAAGGCAGAAAGACAATGGATTGACTCTCTCAATTTTATAGAGTTGTTTTCTTTTCCAATAGTGATCTATGAGCCTGAACTCTTGAAAACAAACTCTCTGTGACATACCTCCAAGTATCTTGTCTTAATTTGTACCTTGTGCTTGAAATCAGTGATTTAAAAAAATCTTATTTTGAATATTTGTAGCTGCTAAGAAAATTTGATAATGAAAAAAAATTTTATTCCCAGTGTTAATAACTACTTATTTTAAAAATATAGCTAAGTGCACATACAAAGAGATGTCGAAAACAAGTTACATCACTTAAAGCTGTTATAAACATACTGTTTTCTTAGGATAGGAGGTTCTTGAACATTTTCCCATTCATCAGATAAAATGATGATAGCAATTAGCTCATATACAAAATTTAAGGGAAGTCCCCAGCCCACTCCCTTTTCTGATACCAAGTACAAGGTACAGGAGTCCCAAAGACAACCCTGAAGTTCATGAAAAATCACTAGGAGAATTCATAGAACACAACTGAATTATAGTATATTCAAAGTTGCCATCTCTTACAGTAAAGACACAGATTAGTATCAACCTTGGGAAGCGATGGAGACAGAGTCCAGGGAAGTTGCAGAAATAGAGCTTTCCAGGTATCATCTTCTTCTAGTACACTCATGGGCAGCACTGCTTTCCCAACAGTGTGTGGCAGTACACAGGAGGCATTGCCAACCAGGGAAAGGAACTGGTCTGGATACTTCATCTGGGCTCTCTCACATCTTCTGTTGACTGCCCACATGGCTGACCTCAGTCCCCAGCTTATCCAGAGGTCATGCTGATAATGTGTGACTCTAAGAATCCCCCAGCCAACCCCAGTAAATTTTATTAGCCTTTCTGGAGTAACTTAACTTAAAACCTCCACATTAACAGACACTTTTCACCAGGCAGAAGTTTAGGAGTGGAGGACCTAACCTCCCTTGGGTCGAGGTTAAATTCTTTGTTACATAATTTAGGAAGAATTAAATGAATTTGCATTTGTAGCATACTTAGTAATGTCACTCGGCTACTATATTATAGCAGATATTTTTCAGAGGAGCTTGAGTTTTCACCTGAGTTGTTCACCAGTATCTTTCCACATTTAAAATTGAGTGTCCCACTCAGGAGTACTGGATAGGTATTTGCAAGCTAGTTCATTCCCACCTGCTCAAAGTTCCCATAAACCAGTCCCTATTTCTTTTTCTGAGTATGTTTCCACTCAACCAAGCCACCTTCCAGGATACCTTAGCTGACCCCAGCTGTGAGAGTTGTGAGCCTCCAAGTGCTCACCCAAGATAGACCTCTCTTCTGACCTAGAAGGGTTTTATTCATCTGGTCTACACATCAGTGTCACAGGAGGACTATGAAAAAATAACAATTCCCTGGCCCCACCTCCAGGGACTCTGTTAATACTGATCCAGGAAATGCACAGCACAGTGCTTGTCAGTAGAAAATTAAAGTGTGATGTACCCTCATCTTGTATTTCAGTATATCTCCTAATTCTATTTATGGAGTATATTTTCATCCCTTAAATATTTCTAGCAGTATCAACAATGACACAAGACTAGAATGCTGGTCTGTTTTATCCCTCCAAAACCAAAGTCCATACCATTATAGAAAAAAGAATTATATAAATAAATATTGCCTTATATCTTGCTCATCTCTTGGCTGTCTCTATGTCTGATTCAAATACAGAATTCAAGGCAAGGCCTACAGCAAGATGTGCTCAACTAGGCTTAGCACTTGAGAAACTTGTTTCTTCTTCTTTTTTTTTTTAATTAATAGATTGTGATGAATGCCAAGAACTGTCTTAGAGCCCTAAAGAGCTGATATGTTATATTAGCAATTTGTATCTAATGATATTGAAGCAACGTAAAGAACTAACATTCTGGTTTTAAAGTATTGAAAGATTTGGAGTCCTCTTAATATTGGAGTTGGTTACAAATTCAAAAATGAAATTGACATAGGATATTAAGCAAATTCTAGAAGAATAAAATATTTTCCTGAAAGGATGAAAATGATGAGATCTTATATCTTTTATTAAAGGTCCAACAGTAAAATGATTATCACTTACTCCTTAATCTCTCTTAAATAAAAGAGAGCTTTAAAAAACTTTTGTATGAGCTGGGTGTAGTTGCAAACATCTATAATCTCAGTACTTGGGAGGCTGAGACTGGAAGATCACAGGTAAAAGCCCAGCCTCAGCAACTTTGGAAGACTTGTTTTCAAAATAAAAACTTAAAATAGCTGGGGGTATAACTCTGTTATAACACCCTTGAGTTCAATCCCCAGCACCAGTACCACACACACATACATGCATGCACAAAATGCTTTAGAATGAAAGCAATAAAAAAACTCATTATATTCAAACATGTAATACTTCACTCCTTTTTGATAGTAACAAATAACAAAGAGTTCCTTGGGCATTGTATAGGTTAGAAGAAACTCTACTCTTGAATCAAATCTATATTTTGTTAACCACATGGTTTGAAACAAGTCACTTAAATTTAAGCTTTACTTTTATGCCTTCTTTTTTTTTAATTTTTTATTGTAGCAATTCGTGCAATATAGCATATATCTTTGTTAAGTACGAGTTGTTAACAACATATTTGCACACAATTCTCATTTGACCCCTTCCCCAATTCCCACCCCAATCCCTTCCCCCTCCCTCCCCCTCAGGTTCACTTCAGTGAGTGATCTTGATGTGATTGTGTAAGTACATCATGTGCTTTAGGGCGTCCCTCTGCCCCTTGCGTCCACTACAATTAAATCAACTTCGTTGCTTATCGAGGATCACTCCTTTTCATCTGGAGACCCTCCTATGCCCCGTCTTCTCCCTAGCATCCACATATTAGGGAGAACATATGCTTCTTAACTCTTTGTGACTGACTAATCTCACTTAAC
>PVLC010023270.1:0-25838 GCA_004027655.1 Graphiurus murinus
AATAATAATAATAATAATAAAATAGGACTGAGGTCCAGCTCAGAGGTAGAAAGCCCCTGAGTTCATTCCTCGGTACCCCTCCACACTCAAAGTGTCTTGCACCCCACTTGACATAGACAATGGGGGCCTCTCCACCCACCATGCCCCAGGTCCTCCTCACTCCTTCATCCTTCTTGGTCTCTACACTTGTCCAGGTGAATCCTTCCACCAAGCCTCACCTACCGGTCCCTCCTCTCCCATCTGGAGCCTTTTTCCATCCATGGCTCCCTCCTGGGAATCCTTCCAGAGTCAGTTCCCTGGCCCTCCTCAGCCAAAGTCACCCTGCTCAGTGCTATGCTGGTAAGTATTGAACTAGAAGCTCTCTGGGGGAAATGTATACACACACACACACACACACACACACACATTCATTATAAATTTTACTGACATAAATGATGATTAACAATTTACAAAATTAATAAAATATATAATACTCTTTATTGTAATTGCATATAGCCAATCAAGTCTTTAAGAATACTTTCATTGATCTTTACCAACCTCTTGAATTCATAGCCAACCAATAGTTGGAATTAGTAAATTTCTGTCATTCTGACTTCTATGTTAATTGATGGTTTTGTTTGTACCAATTAGTAAGAAGGCCAGGTATGGTGGCACGCACCTGTAATCCCAGTACTTGAGAGGCTGAGGCAGGAGGATCGCAGGTTCGTGGCCAGCCCCAGCTACTTAGTGAGGCCCTCTGCAGCTTAGTGAGAAACTGTTTCAAAATAAAAATAAAATAGGGCTGAGGGTGTAGCCCAGAGGCAGAACCTGGGTTCAATCCCTAGTACCACCACCAACAAAGAAAAGAAAAAGGAAGGAAGTAAGGAAGAAAAGGAAGGAAGGAAGGAAGGAAGGAAGGAAGGAAGGAAGGAAGGAAGGAAGGAAGGAAGGAAGGAAGGAAGGGGCCAGACCAGGTCCAGAAGGATTTCAATTAACGAAAGGAGAAGACTCCCACGTACCCATCCACGGGAACAATGGAAGGCTTCTCAGAAAGATCAGCTTGAGGAATTAAGAGAAAAACAAGGTGAGGAGGAAGATGCAGAGTGAAGGATGGAGCCACAGCACAAGCCACAGTCACAGGGGGAAGGGAGTGCAGGAGGTGGTGCTGGCGGGACCTGGGGACCACCTGGAAGACAGCTGAGGGGCCGCCCCATCTTCTGGTCCGGGTCCCTTGGAGGAAGGCGGTAGCACTGCCTGCAGTGGGGACCCAGGAGGGGGGACCCCGGAGGAGCTCATCTTGGGATACACCTGGTTTGAGGTCCCCACCATATGGCCAGGTGGAAAAGTCCCCTCATCAGCTGGATGTTGAATCCTGGACTTGGGGACATCCTGACTGAAAGATGGCATCCGGGAGGTGTGGGCAAGGGGACCTTTGGGAGTCATCTCCCAACGAGAAGAGGGCTAAGAGTCGAGCCCTGCTTCGAGACACCAGAGCTTAAGGGGCCAGTGGTAGAGGCGGGGATGGAGGAGCAGCAAGAGAGGATGGAGGAAGACACGAGAGGAGAGGGGTGCCACCAGACAGGACGCCTGGCACGGGTCAAGGGTCAAGGACCAAGAGGACTGAAAACCACCCCAGGAATTTAGGAACCTGGGCCTCGCTGGTGGCCCCGGGGACATGAGTGGAGGAAGAGGGGGTGGTGGGGGAAAGCTGGGGCAGGAGAAAGTTGGGAAGAGGGTGACGGCCACCAGGCAGAGGATCAGGAGCGGGATGGCGAGAGCCCGTGGGGAATGGACTGCCACTCGTGGAGAAGCAGAAGACGCCAGGAGGACGTGGATAGAGGCTGAGACAGCGGGAACTCTGGGAGGCAGAGGACATGAGGAATTAGAAGTGTCAGCAGTGAGCTGGGCGTGGTGGTGCACACTTGTAATCCCAGCATTTGAGAGGCTGAGACCGGAGGATCCGGGTTCTCGGCCAGCCTCAGCTACCTAGTGAGGCATTCCGCAACTTAGTGAGACCCTGTTTCAAAAATAAAGAATAAAAAAACAGGGCTGGG
This sequence comes from Graphiurus murinus, assembly GCA_004027655.1. NCBI lineage: Eukaryota > Metazoa > Chordata > Mammalia > Rodentia > Gliridae > Graphiurus > Graphiurus murinus. The sequence continues at coordinate 2,034 of PVLC010023270.1, forward strand.
GATGTAGCTCAGAGGTAGAATGCCCCTGAGTTCAATGACCAGCACTGCAAAAAAAAAAAAAAAGTGTCAGCGGTGTCCGCATGAGGCCCCCGGAAGGGAAAGGAGGGACTGAGGAGGGGAGACCCCCAGCAGTAGCCTCTGACGTGGACTGCAGGGTACCGGGGTACTGTCCCCCAGAAAGTTCTCCCTGCAGAGAGACGTGAGCACTGCCCGTGGCTGCCCGTGGCAAGTGGATGGCGGGAGTCGGGGATGAGGGCTCTAGACCGGGAGAAGCCGGTCGAGGGGTAGGCACTGTGGGGCTGCTTCCTGGCGGGTGGGGCAGTTCTGTGTGAGGGCCATGCTCCGGAGGAGGAGTGAGGAGGAGGGCATGGAGCCCCCAGGCTGGGCTGCTCCCCCGAGGTCGTCTTGAGCTGGTGGCATGTTCAAATCATGTCACCCAGTCTGACAGCCCCAGGGCAGTTCCTGGTCCAGCCTGGCAGGTCCCAGCACCGCCAGCACCAACACCCACCCAGAGTGTTCCTGGCTAAGGAGGGTGGCCTCCAGCAGAGACCCAGAGAGGGGAGACCCAACCCCGCCTGGAAGGACAGAGCGTCCTCTGAGGAGGCTCAAGGGGCTGAGGGGAGAGGGCTGGTCAAAGGAGACTCGACTAACCAGGCTTCCCATAGGAGGAGGCCTGGACCGACCTAAGGAAGGAAAAGGGTGTCCCAGGTAGAGAAAGGGATTGGGAAGGGAGATCACAGGGAGGTCCCACTGGTCCCACAAAAGGCCAACGTGCGCCGGGCGTGGTGGCACACTCCTACGATCCCAGTACTTGGGAGGCTGAGGTAGGAGGAGCACAGGTTCAAAGCCATCTTCAGCAACTTCGTGAGGTTGTCAGCAACTTAGCAAGTCCTTATTTCCAAATTAAAAAAAAAAAAAATCAAAATAGGGCCTGAGGGGAGGGGTGGCTCAGAGGAAGAATGCCCCTGGGTTCAAGTCCCAGCAACACACACACACACACACACACACACACACACACACACACACAGGCCAACCTGCAAGCCTGCCCTTCCTTCCGTGTGACCTGCCTTCTCGTGGAGCCTAGCCGCACAGCCTTGGCCCCCTGGGCCTCCCCCTGCAGGTCTCCTGGCCTTCTTTCACCTACTTTAGGGAACTGGAGAGTTTGGAAAACACCCTGAATTACTTGAGGAAGAGACTCTGTAGCAGGCGTGTGTGAATTTGCCAAGAGGCTTTGCTGCCACCTTCCCTCCCTTGGAGACCCAGGCCGAGCCCTAGGTTGGCCCCCAGAGGTGTCGATGGTGGTGGCAGTGGGAAATGTGGCCTTCCTGGGCTATGAGGGAAAGGGGGAGGGGGGAGTCATGAGGAGCTGAATTGCCCTTCACTGTGCTACACATGGAGTAGGTGCTCGAAGATTCTGAGCTGGAGGAGACGGTCCTGCCCCAAGCTGTGTATTCAACGCTCCCACCCTCTACCCGTGCTCCACTCCGAGTCTGCTTTGGATGGGCCAGAGTCGGCTTCTACGTGGCCTCAGGGAGCAAGGGGTTACACCTGTCCTTGCTCAAGAGCCATGGGAAGTTGCTAAATACATCAAAAGAAGAACCTGGTGTGCACTGCCCTCCCTGTTTTCCTGCCCCCTAGCCGTTGCTTCATGGAGGGTCAAAAAAGGAGAGATAAAATCTGTTCCACTCACGGGGCTAAGAAATGTGAGGTAAGGTGGCTCTGCTCCACCCTGCCCTGTCTCTCACCAGCTGTGCTGGCCTGGGAGGCCTGACCCACTGGCCTGGGTTTTTTCCATCTTCCTTGATGGTGGGTACCATTTGTTGAGGGATGGAAACTGGAAACCGCTGCCCCTCCAACTGCTATCCAGTCCAGGTCCTCGGGTTTCTCAGAGGCTGAACCCAGCCCCACTGCACCCCCTCCCAGTGCTATACCCTGGATCAGATCTTGGCCAGGCAGCAGTGTGGACGGGCAACCTGTACCCTGACCCCAGGAGACCCAGAGCCAGCCCCCGGCCACCCACCAGGATCAACTCCTCTGGAGGCTGAGTGGGAGCCCTGGTGCAGGCCTCGGGCCCTGGGGAGGCAAATTCTCTCCCAGGAAGAGAGACTATAACCAAGATGGAGCCCTGGGTATAAGACGGAACCTAACATGGGACTTTTGCCCAGAGGCGATATCAAATAAGTACTTCCAAAATGCTCTCTAGAATTACCTGAGTGTGGGAATGAATGACCTTAAGTCAGAAACCTTCAAGATCTGTCACTGTGCCAGGCATGGTGGTGCATGCTTGTAATCCCACTACTTGGGAGGCTGAAACCGGAGGATCCAGCTTTGCGGCCAGCCTCAGCTACTTAGTGAGGCCCTCGGCAACTTAGAGAGACCCTGTTTCAAAATAAAGACTAAAAAAAGGGCTGGGGGTAGAATGCCCCTGGATTCAATCCCCAGTATTACAAGAAAAAAAGAAAAAAAAAATCTGTCACTGTGGTTTAGAGAGTCTCTTACCAGCCTCTTCCTTCACTCAGAGATGCCCCCCCCAGCAGTGTCCCAGTCAGTAAGATGGCACCATGTGACCTCTCTGTGGGGCACAGAATCCCCCTTCTGTTGTGTCTCCACTGAAAGCTTAGACCAACCTGTGTGCAATGGTCTAGAACACCCCACACAGACACACACAGACACACACACACACACACACACACACACACACACACACCCCACTGGGCAAAATAGAGGAATTTTATGTTACTGAAACTTTTTTTTTAAATTATGGAAATTCCCAGCATCTCAAAAGAAAATTGTAACCCCCAGACAAGCATTGAGGAGTAAACAAGGTGAAGATATTGGCAGGGAGCCCGTTGTGGGTGGGAAATCACCGAGGGGAACTCTGCCCCCTCTGAGTTCTGCAATTGCTTTGGAGGTGCGATTCCTGCTCCTCTTACTGTACGGTCAGTTGTGCAAGATGCTGTCGAAAGAGCACGGGCTGAAAGGCAGACACCCTGAGTTCCAACCCAAGATGGCCCCCAAGCAGATGTGACCCTGGGCGGGACGTCTGTCACATCTCTGGGCTGTCAGGCTTCGAAGTATCATAGGAAGGGTGGTCTCTTGAGCTCCTCGGAATTCTACTGTACTCTCTGAGTGCCTGGCCCAGGACTCCCTGGGAAGGGCTACATAAGTACAAGTGGAAAGAAATGGCCCTACATGTTTTAGTCAATATTCCCAAATCTGGCTTAAGCTAACATTTAAATATGTAAGGTACCAGTGCTCTACTAACTCATTGGGAAAGTTGGGTAGAATGCATCTTTTGTGGGGGAAGGGGGACCACAAGGTTTCCATCCATGGCCAACTTTTAGCCCATGGGGTGAAAGGAGGAACATGGAGATTAGAAGTAGATGGGGCCTGGTGGGCGGGGCGGGGCTTGTTGGTGCCACCCTGCAGGGTAGGCCTGCGGACTGTGCTGGCCTGTCCTCTATCACAAGCCTCCCCTGCCCTTGGGTCATGCATGAAGTGTGTGAGTACGTGTCCTCCCAGTGACAGGATCCATGTCTCCTGCCTCTTTTGCATAAACACGATTGGCCATGTGCCTGTCTGGGGCACCTCTGCAGGGTGGTTGTGCTGGCAAGGTCCTAGGCCTTAGGGGCAGCAGGGGCCCCTGCACTCTGAGATATGCTTTTTCCAACTCCCAGAGAAGCCTCTTTCTGGGGATCTCTATGCTGCCCAAGGGTCTCTCTCCTCCCCTCCAAAGCTCAAGGGGCCAGGAGAACCTGGGAGTCCCCCAAAGAGAGTTTGCCCACATTGGTTCTGAGGATGATCACACACCCGTCCATCCTAGGACAGCTGTCTCCGGTTCCCTTTGCCCTATGGAGGGGACAGATCCAGGGGTCTGGAGGGCTCAATTTGAGAGTCTGGCCAGCCCCACTCCTCACCCACTAAGTCGCTGTGGGATTCTATAACATGGGACAGCATAAAACAAAAACAAAGCCGGCTGTGGTGCACACCCGTAATACTTGGGAGGTTGAGACAGAAAGATCGCAGGTTTGAGGCCAACCTCAGCAAGTTAGTGAGACCCTGTTTCAAAATCAAAAGGGCTGGGGTTGCAGCTCAGAGGTAGAATGCCCCTGGGTTCCATTCCTAGTACCAAAACAAACCAAAACAGTAGGCCCAGCCCAATAAGTGCTATGCGGATTAAGTGAGATAATGCTTGGAACACACAGCACAAGCCCAGAGCTAGCTCATGTTTGCCATAATGGTGATTGCACAGAACTGAACAAAACAAAACAAAAAAATCTGTCAGTGATGATGGGTCCTGGTCACACAGTGACTGAGGAGGGCTGGGAACACCAGCACAAGCCCTTGGACCTCCCAGGACGTGTGGACTCTGGGCCTGCTGCGGAGGTCGCGGAGCCCGCCTCCCCATTGCACAACGGGTGAGACAACGGATGGACGTGCTGGAGGTCACGTGCCAGGTGTGGGACGGTTTGGACAAGAGGTCCTCTCTCCCCATTTCTTCTCCACATGACCAGATTATTTCCCCAGATACTCATCTGTGCTTAGATGGCTGCATTTTTCCTCTCCCTTCCCATTCCAGGAAGGTGTGGGATCGGTTCTCTCCTGGGCTCCCCTGCCACAGGGATGTCTGAGTTTCAGGATAGGCACGAGCTCCTCTCCCGTGACCTCTATTTTCCTGAGAGCTGGGGCTTGAAGGTCGCCCGGAAGGGAGGAAATGAGAGGGCAGAGTGGAGGAGGAAGCATTGGGTGGGATGGGGAGCAGTGGACCCTGATGTGCCATCTGCAAGAGCCAGGCCTCAGGGCTGGGAGACAGGGCCCTGCACACAGGGGCCCCCTGGCTGGGCCCAATAACCCCAAGAGCGACCTGAGGCAGAGTCTGAGGCTCACGGGGCCCAGGAAAGCGAACATCCTCCTTTCCTGGCCATCCTGCCCACATTTCCCAGAAGGCACCAGTAACCTTCTGGATTCTAGAGGAAGAGGCCCAGTAATGGCCAAATGGAATCTCCTCCCCATCAAGCAAGGCGGAGCTCAGAGTCGGAGCTGGGTTGATCACAGGAGCATTTCCAGTTCCCCGGGTGGGCGGGTGGAGATCATGCCCTGCACACGGATACAACTTCCACCTCAGACATGGTTCCCAGTGATGGTATCACAGGCTGCTCCAGGGCTTTACAGAGTGCTTCACAGTCGCCCTTTCAGTCCCTGAGACTGGCCTGAATTAATGGCCATTTGACAGATGACAAAGGTAGAGCTCAGGAAATGGCATGCACATGTGGGCGGGCAGCCCTGCCACAGTGCCGCGGGGCCACGGTGACAGCACGAGGCAGCCGCAGCTTCCAGATGCTCACCTGACACTGGCTGTGTGTCACCTTGAATGGAACCTAAAGACCTAGATGCTGGGCATGATGGTGCATGCTTATAATCCCAGTATTTGGGAGGCTGAGACTAAAGGATCCGGGTTCGCGGCCAGCCTCAGCTACCTAGTGAGGCACTCCACAACTTAGTGAGACCCTGTTTCAAAATAAAGAATAAAAAAAATAGGGCTGGGGGCATAGCTCAGAGGTAGGATGCCACTGAGTTCAATCCCCAGTACCACAAAAATAAAATAAAATAAAGACCTAGACATTAACAAAAATTCCTACAGGAGAGTGAAAAATCAAAATAAAAGGAAATACAACTGGCCACCAAACATGCAAAAAATCCATAAATTCAAGAGCAGTTAAAAAATGCCCAAAATGCCAGGCGTGGTGGTGCACGCCTATAATCCCAGCACTTGGGAGGCTGAGACAAGAGGATGGAAAGCCAGCCTCAGCAACTTAGTAAGGCCCTGCTTTTAAATAAAGAATTAAATAGAGCAGGGCATGGTGGCACATGCCTGCAATTCCAGTACTTGGGAGGCTAAGACAGGAGGATCACAGGTTCAAGGCCAGCCTCAGCAATGTAGGGAGACTCACATCAACCTAGTGAGATCCTGTTTGGAAAAAAATAAAAAGGACTGGAGTATAGCTCGAAGGTAGGATACTATTGGGTTCAATCTCTAGTATGATGATAGATAGATAGATAGATAGATAGATAGATAGATAGATAGTAGATAGATAGCAGATAGATAGATGGTGGTAGCTCAGAGGTAGACTGTCTCTGGGTTCAATCCTCAGCAACACACACACACACATAGAAATGTCTGAGAGCCTGGCATGATGGCACACACCTGTAGACCTGCTACTTGGGAGGCTGAGGCAGGAGGATCACTTGAGCCCATGAGTTCAAGATCAGCCTGGGCAACATATCCAGACCCCATCTCAAAATAAATAAATAAATAAATAAATGCTCACTAAAGCTACAGTGTGATTATTGTTGCTATATCAATTAAGTTGGCAAAGTCTCCCACCCACCCTAAAGCTATTAGTGTGAATATTAGTGTCTATATATAGTTGCACATACATATTACTTACCTGTGTGTCTCACGGGCCTTACAGATATTCATTCCCTAAATACAACATGGAATCTTGAATTCCAGAACAGGGAAAGGACATTTGTGGAAAAAGCAGTGAAATCCAAATAAAATCTAGGGTTTCGTTAATAAGATCATACTGATGTCAGCTTACTGGTTGTGACTGATACACACTGTTCCGGTAAGATAGTGTCATTGGAGAAAACTGGTGAAGGGTAGGGGGAACTCTGTACTGTCTTTGCAAATTTTCTGTAAATGTAAAATTATTTCGAAATTAAAGTTTCTCCTAAAAATTGTTCACACTCTTTTACCCAGAATTTCACTTCTAAGATTTTATCTTAAAACTTATCAGAGATGTAAGCCGGGCGTGGTGGCGCACGCTTGTAATACCAGCATTCGGGAGGCTGAGACCGGAGGATCCGGGTTCGAGGCCAGCCTCAGCTACCTAGTGAGGCACTCCGCAACTAAGTGAGACTCGGTTTCAAAATAAAGAATAAAAAATAGAGCTGAGGGTGTAGCTCGGAGGTAGAATGCCCCTGAGTTCAATCCCCAGTACCGCAAAAAAAAAAAAAAAATAGGGCTGGGGGGATAGCTCGGAGGTAGAATGCCCCTGAGTTCAATCCCCAGTACCGCAAAAAAAAAAAAAAAAAAAAAAACTTATCAGAGATGTAGATAGCCATTTACGTATAAAATGTTGCCCTTTGTGTGATCATCAGAACAATGTGGAAGTTATCTACGTGTCCAGGAGTAGCAGGTTACTTGAATGAGTCAAGATTCACCTAGTGATATAGACAGAATCCCATTAGAGAGCCAGGCTCTGTGGCACATGCCTGTAATCCCAGCTACTCAGGAGGCTGAGGCAGGAGACAGGATGCTCATAGGTTGGCCGCCAGCCTCAGTTACTTAGTGAGGCCCTCTGCAACTTAGTGAAACCCTGCTTCAAAGTAAAGAATAAAGAATAGGGATGGGAGTGTAGCTCAGAGGTAGAAGGCCCCAGTACCACAAATTAAATAAATAAATAACAAAATGGAGCTGGGGTGTAGCTCTGAGGTAGAATGCCTCTGGGTTCAATCCCCAGTACCAAAAAATAAAAAAATAAAAATAAAAAGGACTGGAGGTGTAGCTCAGTGGTAAAGTGCTTGCCTAGCATTCATGAGGCCCTGGATTCTATCCTCAGTATTGGGAAAAAAAACCAAAAAACCCTTTTTACATTATGAAATATTTCTTTCTTTTTTTTTTTTTTTACGGTGCTGGAGATTGAACTCAGGGGCATTCTACCTCTGAGCTACACCCCCAGCCCTATTTTTTATTCTTTATTTTGAAACCAAGTCTCACTAAGTTGCGGAGTGCCTCACTAGGTAGCTGAGGCTGGCCGCGAGCCCGGATCCTCCGGTCTCAGCCTCCCGAATGCTGGGATTACAAGCGTGCGCCACCATGCCTGGCTCTCCTTTATTTTTTATTGAATTTTCCATATCAAGAAATATTTCAAGCCGGGCGTGGTGGCGCACGCTTGTAATCCCAGCATTCGGGAGGCCGAGACCGGAGGATCCGGGTTCGCGGCCAGCCTCAGCTACCTAGTGAGGCACTCCGCAACTTAGTGAGACTTGGTTTCAAAATAAAGAATAAAAAAATAGGGCTGGGGGTGTAGCTCGGAGGTAGAATGCCCCTGAGTTCAATCCCCAGTACTGCAAAAAAATAAATAAATAAATAAATAAATAAATAAATAAAGGAAAAAACAAGACTACAAAACTATATGTATTTTAAGCTCAGTACAATTATTAAAAATATGGCCATAAGAAAGACAAGAAGGAAATATACCAATAAACTAAAGGTCATATTAATAGATCATATCATCAGGGTGAATCTATTTTACTCTGAATTCATTTATATATGTTATATATTTTCTATATTGAATATATGTTTATAATCAAGAAGAAAAGTATTAAAAATCCCCTACCTAAGCTGGGCATGGTGGCACACACTTGTAATACCCAGCGCCCACTTATAATCTGAGTACTTGGGAGGCTAACACAGGAGGATCACAGGTTCAAGGACAGCCTCAGAAAGTAATGAGACTCTCATTAACCTATCCGGACCTGTTTCAAAATAAAAATAAGCCGGGATGTGGTGGCACATGTTGTGATTCCAATACTTGGGAGACTGAAACAGGAGAATCACAGGTTCAAAGCCAGCCTCAGCCTCAGCAACTTAGTGAGGCCCTCCTCAATTTAACAAGACTCTGTTTTCAAATAAAAAATAGAAGTTAGGGCTGAGGGCATAGCTCAAAGGTAGAAGTCCCTGGGCTCAGTCCCCAGTAAAATACACACATACACACACACAGTCTACCTATGGCAATTCCTCAAAAAAGTAAACAGAATTGCCATATGACCCAGCAATTCCAGTACTAGTATATACCCAAGAGAACTGAAAACTTATGTCCCCAAAAAAGTGTGCATGAATGTTTATACCAGTAATATCTGCAATAGCCAAAAAGTGGGAATAATCCATTGGGATAATGGTGACGATGGAACAGTATTCCACCGTAAGAACAAATGACGTGCCAACACGAGATGCGACAGCGTCACGTTAAGTGAAAGCACCAGGCGCAAAGGCAACACACTTTATCATACTTTTTATGTCAAATATCTGGAATGGGCAAATCCATTGAGACCAAAAGCAGATTAATGCTTGCCGGAGGCTGGGGGGATGGGAAACAACAGCTGATGGGGCTCGGGTTTTTTAGAGGATTATGAAAATGTTCTAGAATTAGATGGTGGTGATAGCTGAACAACCTGGTAGATGTACTAAAAAACCATGGAACTGCGTATTTTAAAGGGTGAAATGTGAGCCGGGTGTGGTGGTGCACGCTTGTAATCCCAGCATTCGGGAGGCTGAGACGGGAGGATCCGGGTTCGCGGCCAGCCTCAGCTACCTAGTGAGGCCCTCCGCAACTTAGTGAGACCCTGTTTCAAAATAAAGAATAAAAAAGAGGGCTGGGGTTATAGCTCGGAGGTAGAATGCCCCTGAGTTCAATCCCCAGTACCGAGAAAAATAAAAAATAAAAAAATATAAAGGGTGAAATGTGTGATTTGTGATTATATCTCAAAACAAGGAACGAAGGAAAATTCCATTGCCTAAATGCCACTCTTCATCATTTTTTATAATTTTCTTTATGAATAATTGTTTTTCCCACTTTTAAATGATGGTCAGGATGATAGAGCCCAGCTGCCCCCAAATCCAGGACCGAGTAGGCAGAGCAGGTGGCCATATGCTTGTATGGTAGAAGGAGCCCTGAGAAAGTGATTGTGACTGGAAGTATGTCCCCATAGGCTCCCAGCTCTCTCCCTCCCTTCCATCCATGCATCTTCTGACCATCCACTCACTCTTCCATCCATCCATCCATCCATCCATCCACCCACCCACCGACCCACTGTTTTTGTTTTTGTTTTTTTTCAGTACTGGGGATTGAACCTAGGAGCATTCTACCTCCAAGGTACACTCCCGGTCCTATTTTATTTTTATTTTGAGACAGGATCCCGCTAGGTTGATAAGTCTTACTACTTGCTGAAGCTGTCCTTGAGCCTGTGATCCTCCTGTCTCAGCCTCCCAAGTACTGGGATCACAGGCATGTGCCACCATGCCCAGAAATGATATACTAAATCATGGTGGAGATAGGAGGGCACTGGGTGCTGGGAATCTTGCTAGGGGAAGGAAGTTCCCAGCTTGAGGAGGTGGGCCTGCTGCCACCCACTCTGGCCACCAGGAAAACTCAGGGCTCTGAAGTGAGATCCCCTCAGACCCAGAAGATCTTTAAAAAGACCCTGAGTATTACTGCTGTGACAGAATACTGGAGCAGAAAGGTCTGGGAAGCCAGTGGTCAGGCCCTTCCCTCCCACAGCCCACCTCAGTATCTTCAGAGCCTGCGTCCTGGATCCCCAATACAGCGCTTGCTCTACTGGATGGGAGGCTTCCTGGCAGCCTCCCTGAGAGGAGGCTGAACTTGGCCAAGAGTAAAGGAAAAAGGAAGAGCGAGTTCTGATAAAGTAAAAGTGAAAAGAAGCAAAGAGAAATTGAGATGCGCCATGGAAGGCAAAGAAAAGGAAGCTAGGTGTGGTGGTGCACACCTACAATCCCAGTACCTGGGAGACTGAGATCGAAGGTTTGAAGCCAGCCTCAGCAACTTGGCGAGGTCCTCAGCAACCTGGCTAGGCCTTGTTTCAAAATAAAAAATAAATAGTGTATTTCAGAGGTAGAACACCCCTGAGTTCAACCCCCAGTACCAACAGAAAAAAAAGGGGAGAAGAAAAAAGACACATAAAAAGAAGCAAAGGGAGCTTCATAAACTGGTCTGGAGTTGGTTCTTCACACAGGGTATAGAGGATTCTGTACAGAGCAGGTGAGTCTTTGCTGGGGACTCTTGGGGATGGTAGGAGGAGGCAGGAGGCCCTGAGGTAGGGCAGGCCTTTTTTTGTGTGTGTGGAACTAGGGATTGAACCCAGGGGCCTTCTACCTCTGAGCTACACTCTCAGCCCTATTTTATTCTTCATTTTGAAACAGGGCCTCACTAAGTTGCTGAGGGCCTCACTAAGTAGCTGAGACTGGTGGCGAACCTGCAGTGATCCTCCCATCTCAGCCTCCCAAGTACTGGGATTACAAACACGCGCCACTACGCCTCTACATCACCACGCCTGCCCTAAGTTGCCGCCCTCCTGCTCAGGGCGGAGCCAGGTGGGGCTGGGCGGGGCCAAGTAGACCCTGTGTTGAATTAAAAATTGGTGGAGGAATTTGAAGAATGGGGGCGGGGAGGGTAATTAGCTCTGCTCCTGAGGGCACACGGGCTGGGCCTAAATGACCCAAATGAGCGCCTGGGTTAGGGGGTGGGGAGTCTTCCAGCTGGATTGGGCCCTCAGCCTCTCTCCATCTGGACACAGAAGCCCACTTTTCTGAGAGGGAACTCAGTTCCATGTGGCCTAGTGGGTTTGTAAGCCCTGGATCCAAACCAGATAAGACTCTGTCCAGAGACTGGAACCTGGAGGTCAAACAAGGAGGCTGGAGCTACCTCTGCCCGTTGGCAGCCTTCCTGTCCCAGAAACTCCAGGCCCTCCTTTCCTGGCTTTGCTGAGGTCTATGATTCAACCCCATTTCCTTCCACACTATGAGTTAGGAATCTTCTAGTAAAGCCCCCCGCCCACCCTTTTTAGCGTAAGTTAGCCAAACTCAAACTGATACATGATACAAAATGAAATGCTGTGATAACAATAATTTCCATTATTTACTGAGTGTCTACCACATGTCAAGAACAACATGAAGCGCATCACATACACTTCTCTAATTCTCATTCCACAGATGCAGAAACTGGGGCTCAGAAATTAATACCATATTTAGAGTTCCACAATTAAAAGAAACGGGAAGGGGAATCAAGTCCAGGTTGATCTAGCTTCTAAGCCTAGACCCTCTCTACTGCCTGCCTTCTCTCCTTCCTTGCTCCTTTCTTCCCTCTTTCCCATTCTTTCCTTCCTTCTCTCTTTGTCTCTTGGATTTAGTCCTCAAAGGCAGAGAGCTGAGCTCACCGCACTCCTTAGCCTTAGTTCCTGGCACCTGATCACCACGCTCCATGCATAGCCCTTCTCTTGTTTTATCATCCAAGTTGTCCTCACCTCTGGGAACCACCTCCCGTGGCCCTGTCACTGTGGCTCACATGTGACAGGGTCTGGTCTTTGGCTGATGAGCAACCTCAACATTCCACAGAGTCAAGCCTTTGGGTTTCTTTGTTTCCTCAAGGATCAAAATCCAGTTTGACCTGGAATTTTTTGTTTTTGTTTTTTTTGCGGTACTGGGGATAGAACTCAGGGGCATTCTACCTCTGAGCTATCCCCCCAGCTCTAATTTTATTCTTTATTTTGAAACAGGGTCTCACTAAGTTGCAGAAGGGCTCACAAGTTGCTGAGGTTGGCTGCAAACCTGTGATCTTCCTGTCTCAGCCTCCCAAGTACTGGGATTACGAGTGTGCACTACCATGCTCGGCAACCTGAAAATTTTTGAAGGTAAATTTTGAAGGTAACTCCCCAGCAGTCCATGAATTGGTTAACCCATGGCTCTTTTGCCCATCTCTGGACAGGGCTGAAATGTGAAATTGATAAGAAAGAGAAAAATTGCCTAGTATGATGGCACAGTCCTGTAGTATCAGTAGTTGAGAGGCTGAGATAACAAGACCCTCAGCAACTTAGCAAGACCTTGTTTCAAAGTAAAAAAATAAAATCGGGCTGAGGGGAGCCGGGCATGGTGGCGCACGCTTGTAATCCCAGCATTCGGGAGGCTGAGACCGGAGGATCCGGGTTCAAGGCCAACCTCAGCTACCTAGTGAGGCACTCCGCAACTTAGTGAGACCCAGTTTCAAAATAAAGAATAAAAAATAGGGCTGGGGGTGTAGCTCGGAGGTAGAATGCCCCTGTGTTCAATCCCCAGTACCGCAAAAAAAAAAAAAAAAAAAAAAAAATCAGGCTGAGGGTATAGGTTTGGAGGCAAAATGTTCCTCAATCCCCAGTATCGAAAGAGAGGGGGTGGAGATCTGTTTCCACCCACAGGAAGTGTAAAATCCAGCCAGCCAACCAATACATGTGGAGCAGACTTCATGTACCAGGGACAGAAAGATGACAAGGACAGTCACTGTCCCCTGAGAGCTGAGAACCTGGGGAAGGGGGGGTGGTGAAGCAATCTTACTGTGTGAGCTGAGGAAAGGGGTGCTCGGGAGAGTTCAGCCAGCTCTGAGCCCGGGCCTGGGCGTGGCGCAGATGGTAACATTAACCGCAGAAGTCACCAGAGAACCAAACCACACAGCCCCGGAGCAGCAATTGTTTCTGCTCATCTGCCTTGCATTGTGCAATGATGGCGGGCAGATTTTTCATCACATTTGGAGGGGAAGTCTGGCATGGTCAGACTTAAAACGTAGACTATGTAGCATGCAGCAGATTTAAAACTCCTGGGCGAGGAGGGTATCCAGGGCAACTGCAGGGAAAGAGGCAGTCATCCCAGACCAGATCTGGGGAGCCGGGGGCCAAGGGGGCTGCCAGAAGATTAAATGGGACAGTGATGTCCCTGTACCCAGATGCCTGTCACGGAAAAAGCAACTGGGGTGTCTAATGTGAATCCCATGCAAAAGACACAAGTGCAAAAGCTTCTGTCCTGCAAACAGGTTCCTGCCTGGGCTGCCTCTCTCATGGGTAACCCCACCTGTGGCCCGAATGCATGGCAGTGGGGTGGTTCAGCCAACAGGTGAAGAGTCGTCCCCAGAACACGCTGCCCCGCAGACAGGAGGCAGCAGACAGATACGAGTGTGCTCAGAATGGGATCTGCTCACCAGGGTGGCTACTAGGGTAGGTCGAGGCCCCACAGATCAGCAAGTTCACATGGAGCTACCTGGAAAGCGTCTGCCGCTCAGGTCTGTATGTCCCCAGCCCAGCTGCACTGAGTCAGAGGAAGTCGGCTTTGGGAATGGGATGACGTTTCCCAGCCCCTGGGTTCTGATGGCAGCCTCACCTCCTTCAGGGCCTGAGGACCACTGGAAGGATAAGAGGGGGAGCAGGGGAAGGATAAGAGGGCCGTCGGCACTTGTTGGTGGGATGCCAGCCTCAGACAGAAGGGCTCTCAGGCATGACCGCTTTGAGCCCAAGGTCCACCCAACAAATATCTACTGAGCCTCAACTCTGCGCCAGACACTGTGCTAGCCTCTGGGGAAACAGACACCAGCAAGAAGCGGAAAGCCGCCGGGCGTGGTGGCGCACGCTTGTAATCCCAGCACTCGGGAGGCTGAGACCTGAGGATCCGGGTTCGCGGCCAGCCTCAGCTACCTAGTGAGGCACTCCACAACTTAGTGAGACCCAGTTTCAAAATAAGGAATAAAAGAAATAGGTCTGGGAGTATAGCTCAGAGGTAGAATGCCCCTGAGTTCAATCCCTAGTACTGCAAAAAAAAAAAAAAAAGAAGAAGAAGAAGAAGCGGAAAGCCCCTGCCCTGCTGTGAGGCTGTGGAGAAGCTGGAAATCCTATGCATTGCTGCTGGTTTGCAAATGTACAGCCACTGTGAAAAAACGAAAAAGACCAAAGAGACTTCAAGTACATGAGAGAGACCAGAAAAATAGTGGAAGGAGACTGGAAGAGAGAGATGGGAGGGGGGAAAGGAGGCTTGAGGAAGGAAGGAGTTCAAACATTGCTCTGTCCATGTATGAAGGTATGGCTACCAATCTCATGAACACATAGGAGGGACGGGTGGGATGCAGAGGAGAGGACACCAGTGCTGCGTGCACACGTGTCAGTATCGCTTTGAACCTCGCTATGATGTTTAGTTGCAATGCACCAATTAAAGTATATATGAAAAGAGAACTGAACCCAGGGGCTTGGACAGACGTTTGGACGCCGTGTTCACGGCAGCATTATTCATTCACAGTAGCCGAAAGGTAGAAACAGCCCGGATGTCCGTGGATGGATGAGGAGATGAACGGAGTGTGGCACGGGCGTGCAAGATGGTGTCATTCTGCCTTCAAAAGGGGTGCTGTCCTGATACATGATGTAACGCAGATGATCCTTGAAAACAGTGTGCTAAGTAAAACAAGCCAGACACTGAAAAACAAACACTGTATGATTTCACGGATAGGTGTGATCTAGAGTAGAATAGCCTGGGGATGGGGGGACCAGGAAACTCATGTTCCCTTTCTATTTATTTTCAATTTCCAGTGCATTAAGATGAAATTCTGAGGGCCCAGCATGGTGGTGCACACTTGTAATCCCAGTACGTGGGAGGTCTGAGACAGGAGGATTGCAGGTTTGAGGACAGCCTCAGCAACTTTGTGAGGCTCTCAGCAACTTAATGAGACCCTATTTCTTTTCTTTTTTTTTTTTTTTTTTTTTTTTTTTTTTTTTTTTTTTTTTTTGTGGCACTGGGGATTGAATCCAGTGCCACAGGGCATTCTACCTCCGAGCTACACCCTCAGTCCTATTTTTTATTCTTTATTTTGAAACAGGGTCAGTAAGACCCTATTAAAAATTAAAAAATAAAGTATAGTTGGGGATATGGGGATCTAGAGCAGATGTAGAATGCCCCTGGGTTCAATCCTCAGTACTGAAAAAAAAAAAAAAAAAAAAAAAAGACGAAATTCTGAGCCCAGCACGGTGGCACATACTTGTAATCTCATACTTGGGAAGCTGAGACAGGAGGTTTGCCAAGTTCCAGGACAGCCTCAATAATTTAGTGAGGCCCTCAGCAACTTAGTAAGACCCTGTTTCAAAATAAATAAATAAAAAAAAAAAAGAGCTGGGCGTGATGGTGCACACTTGTAATCCCAGTACTTGGGAGGCTGAGACAGGAGAATCACAGGTTTATGGCCAGCCTCAGCTACTTAATGAGGCCTTCTGCAACTTAGTGAGACCCTGTTTCAAAATAAAGAATATAAAATAGGGCTAGGGGCGTAGCTCAGAGGTAGAATCCCCTGAGTTCAATCCGCAGTACTCCAAAAAAAAAGGGGGGGGGGAGGATGTAGCTCAGAGGAGGTTAAATGTCCCTGGATTCAATCCCTAGTAACACACACACACACACACACACACACACACACACACACACACACACACACACGTTCTGTTTGCCATCTCTGCTTAAAACCATGTTTTTCCTAAACCACAGCCTCCCTTCTCTAAGATGGCCCCTGCAGAGAAACCATGAGAGGCGGTGTCTCAAGGTGGGGGCCCTGGGCTGCAGGGCTTGGCAGGTGGCCTGGAGCAGCCCTCTGCCCTCTCTGAGCCTGGGAGGCCAGTTATCAGACCTCTGGCTCCATCTCCTCCCAGAGGGCAGGGTTCTCCCCTGAGTCACCTCTGGTCTTGCCCAGGGTGGAGTCCGGAAACGGCACCTGATTTTGGCATTGAAAACCCTGGCTCCAAGTCCTGGCTCGGCCCTTTATAAGACAGTATAATCCCAGGCTGTTTTCTTAGCTGTAAAAATGGGATGGCCCTGATACCACCCATCTCCCAGGACGGATGTGTCACCACATGGCCAAGGACACCCAGCATGGTGCTGGGCACACAGGGAGCTTTAGAGTTCAAGCCTGAGGCTCAGGAATGAGAGGCCGTGAGCCTCAGCGGTGCCCTGGAGGCCCCCGGGCGGGGTCCTGTGCCTGCGGACCTGCCCAGCCGGCCTGGGCAGTCGTGGTGCAAAACTGGGGCTTGTCAGGGGCCCCGCCGGAGTTCAGCCACCTCCAGAGCAAACAGCTGAGAACACAGCCCAACAAGACACTGGAAATGCTTCTGGGCCACGTCACTGTTTCCAAAGCTGGTTTCTGCCACCCCCAGGAGCCTCTCCTGGTGGGCCCTGATCAGGTGACATCACCACACCCCACGCTGTCCCATCTCCACCGGTGACTGTGCCAGTCACATAGCCCCACCTACTCTTCTGCACGCCCGGGCACAGAGAGGGGCTCCTGGCCACGAGGTGAATCATCGGTGACGACACAGGGACCACCCAGCAGCTATCTGCACTCAGCCTCTACCACAGCTGTGGCAGTTCCAAGCACCTTGATCTAACTCTTAAACCACACAAAAGACCCAGCAAGTTTGTCCTATTGCCATGAAAAAAATAAATAAATAAATTATAATTACGGCCAGCCTCAGCTACTTAGTGAGGCCCTCTGCAACTTAGTGAGACTCTGTTTCCAAATAAAGGATAAAAAATAGGACTGAAGGTGTAGCTCAGAGGTAGAATGCCCTGGGTTCAATGCCCAGTACCAAAAAAAAAAAATTTTTTTTTAAATTTTTTTCTTCATTTTTTCCCACCATGACAAGACTGTTTTGAATCCTGACTTTGTCACTCTGACTTTGTCAGGGTGACACCAGCGTCCCTTCCTGGGCTGGGTCGTCTACAGCCTGGAGAAGCCGCCCCTCAGGATACTGATTTAATAAATAAACAAACAAACAAACTTCTTAGTAGCTCGGGTTTCAGTTTCCTCCACTGTGTTAGAATCTAGTTCCCGGTGGGTTTTTCCCCTTAGACCACCTCCCCCGGAATGCTGACCCGGAGGCTCTGGACACCTGCCTGACCCCTCTGGGGAACAGAACGGGTGGGTCTCTGCTTTGGGAAGGGGGCTGGGGCTCCGCTAGCATCTCCACCAGCACGGGGGCTTCCTTTCACCCATTTGTCCCACTTCTTTCCCACTGGGGGGCTGTTCTCAAGGGACAGAGAGTTGGAAACAAAATGGGAACGGAGTGGTTTTCTTCCTCTCTGACACGACCCTTTGTGTCTTCCCTTCCCAGAGGGAAGTCCTTGCCTGGTTTGTCCTCTTGCTCCAAAAAGTCCCAGGAGCAAGCAACCAAGCAGCCTCGGTGCTAGACAGGATTCCTCTGCAATCACTGCTGATTCTGGACTTTGGTCCTTGTGGGTGTTTGGACAAACCCGTGGAGCGTCACAGCCCCAGCCCAGGCAGCAAGTGAACGTGAGAAACGAGGAGACTCGCTGAAGACTGAGCTCATCTGTCCACTTGGCCGGTCGCCCTGCCCCACTTGCAGCTAAAGTCACCTGTGATTCCCTCATCAGAATCTGATATCCACTAGTGAGAATGCTTAAAAAGTTGACAGGCATGACGGTGCACGCTTGTGATCCCAGTACTTGGGAGGTGAGACAGGAGAATTACAGGTTCAAGGACAGCCTCGACAATATAATGATACTCTCAGAAACCTAGCAAGATCCTGTTTCAAAATAAAAAATAATGCCAGGTGTGGTGGCGCATGCTTGTGATCCCAGTACTTGGGAGGCTGAGACAGGAGGATCGCAGGTTTGCAGCCAGCCTCAGCTACTTAGTGAGGCCCTCTGCAACTTAGTGAGACCCTGTTTCAAAATAAAGTATAAGAAATAGGACTGGGGGTATAGCTCGGAGGTAGAATGTCCCTGAGTTCCATCCCCAGTAGAGCAAAAATAAATAAATTATAAATAAGCAAATATATAGGGATGTAGCTTGGAGGTAGAATGCCCCCTGGGTTCAATCCCCAGTAGCTTGTTCGCACACACACACACACACACACACACACACACACACTTATTACATGTCCACTGGGCAGCTTCTTGTGACCACCACTTGAATCAAGCCCTGCCCCACTTGTCATAGGAATCATCACAAAGTAGCTTTGTAAGTCCTCTGCAATCCTTTCAAATACCTGTGATATTGTTATTTTAGGTCACCGTTGTTTATTGTTCTGCTCCCCCATCAGGAGAAACAGTCTCACCATTTTGTAATCAGACAGCATTTACAAATAGTCACAAGCTGTGTAATGCATCCTGTGTGCACAACACACAGTGATCTATTGTCAGGACAGAAACCTCCCGGCGAGGTGACACACACCAAGCCCACCGCCTTCTACTTCAGGCTTCTTCAACGGTGTAGAGCAGTTCATCCTTCTCTCAGAAGCGCCTGACTTCTCTTGGGGGTCCCTTCCTTGATTGGTGTACCCCCTGCCATCACTCAGGGTGACTCACAGGAGCAGGTCCAGGGACCCAGTGCCCAGGCAGCCAGGAGGACAGCTCCCCAGGAAACAGGCACCTGGCCCCGCCTTGCTAGGTGAGCTGCCCTCGCTCCGGCAGAGCAGAGCAGAAGGCCGGCTTTTTCTTCAAGCCTACTGTCTCCTGCTCCTTAAACTGTCCCCCAAGCTGAAATACCGAGTGGCTCTGTCCTGTCCCCTGGTGACCGGGGCACCCACCTCAAGTCCCCCCCACACCTATCTCCAGACGTCAGCAAGCGGAGGAGCCCAGCCCTGCTGGGGACACGTGGGACCCTTGGGCTGAGGCAGGCTGGGGGTACAGAGTTTGAGCCTAAGACCCCTCCAGGAACCTGAGAACCTTTCAGAAACAGGGCAACCTTAAAGACAGCCACTCCCCAGCCCCTCAAGTATCTGGGAAGTATAACTTCAATTCTTTCTTCTTTTTTTTTCAGTACTGGGGATTGAATTTAGGGGCATTCTACCTCCGAGCTACACCCCCAGCCCTATTTTTTATTCTTTATTTTGAAACTGAGTCTCACTAAGTTGCGGAGTGCCTCACTAGGTAGCTGAAGCTGGCCGAGAACCCAGATCCTCCTGTCTCAGCCTCCCGAATGCTGGGATTACAAGTGTGCGCCACCACACCTGGCTGTATAACTTCAATTCTAAAAAAAGTATTTTAGCCACTTTAAAGGGAAGTCTTGATAAGATTTGGCCCGCAGTTATACAAAGCCTTAAAAAATTCTCCTTTCTGTAATCCCAGTACTTGGGAGGCTGAGACAGGAGGATCACAGGTTCGCGGCCAGCCTCAGCTACTTAGTAAGACCCTGTTTCTTTTTTTTTTTTTTTTTTTTTTTTGCGGTACTGGGGATGGAACTCAGAGGCATTCTACCTCCGAGCTATACCCCCAGCCCTATTTTTTTATTCTTTTTATTTTGAAACCGAGTCTCACTAAGTTGCGGAGTGCCTCACTAGGTAGCTGAGGCTGGCTGCGAACCCGGATCCTCCGGTCTCAGCCTCCCAAATGCTGGGATTACAAGCGTGAGCCACCATGCCCGGCTTGAGAGACCCTGTTTCAAAATAAAGAATACAAAATAGGGCTTGGGGTGTAACTCAGAGGTACAATGCCCCTCGGTTTCAACCTCAGTACAGAAAAAAAATCTCTTTTTCCCACTGAAGTGTTCTTTCTTACAAGTGTTTCTGATGGAACTCGATCATAATGCAAAGTAGAGTGTGTGTGTGTGTGTGTGTGTGTGTGTGTGTGTGTGTGTGTGTGTGTGTTGAGGATTGAACCCAGGGACATCTTGCTGAGTTACACCTGCAGACCTCTTTTATTTATTACTTTGAAACAGGCTCTCTCTAAATGGCTGAGACTGGCCTCTACCCTGCAATCCTCCTATCTCAGCCTCCCAAGTACTGGGATTACAGGCATGGTACCACTGCACCTGGCTACGCAAAATAATTTCTATTTTGTTGTTCTCTCTCCTTCTCTATAGCCTTCACTTCCCTCTTATCAAAGTCTGTCTCTGAAACTGCCTGATGCTGGCACCCTACTGAGATGTCCCCCTACTCGCACCCTGCACAGGGGTCAGCAGAGCTTGAGACCCTGAGAAGGATGAAGCACGCAGGGATTTTGATTCAGCTTTGCTTGCTTTCTGTGTGTGTGTGGGGAGGGGTAACTGAGTATGAAAGCCAGGGGCATTCTACCTCCAAGGTATACCCCCAGCCCTATTTTATTTTTTATTTCGAAATAGGACCTCACTAAGTTGCTGAGGCTGGCCTGGAACCTGTGATCCTCCTGTTTCAGCCTCCCAATGATTTAGCTATTCCTGAGGGTGCTGTATTCAATAACTTCCAATTTAGGACTAAAATCCAAAGGGAGATAAAGACTCATGTGTACCTGGGATGATCTCTTAAATATATTTAACATCCAGCTTCTGGCCAGTAAGATGTTTCTATCAGAAGCTCTTGGTCTTGCTCTGCCCTTTTTTGCCCTTTTTTTTTTTTTTTTTTTTTTCCTTTTGAGCCTAGGTCTCGTTGTCACCCAGGCTGGTCTTGGACTCCTGGATTCCAGTGATCCTCTCGTCTCAGCCTCCTGAATAGCTGGAGCTCAGGCACATGCTCCCACACGTGGCTTTGTTCTGCTTCTTTGCCGCTGGTGGCCCTGCCAGGTGAGCTGCACTGCTGAGCCCCGCTAGACCTGGAGGTCCCTGATCCGGGTGTGCGGCTTGTGAGTGACCCCGGGCTAGCACCTTTGTCTCGGGTCCAGAGTGTGTTAAGTACTTCAGTTTCCCCTAATGTACATCAAGGTTACTCACTAAATTGAACCTGAAAGGGAGGGAGGGCGAGGGAGCTGGGTGGGAATTGGAGGAAGGGGTCAAATGAGAAATGTGGGCACATATGTCGTTTTCAATTTGTACCTAACAAAGATGTCTGCTTACAATGTACGAATAATAATAATAATAATAATAATAATAATAATAATAATAAGTACTTCAGTTTCTAGAGACAGCACATGTGACTGTGGCCTCGTGGCGACCGAGGCACTGAAGGGAGACTCCACAGAGAATAGGGCCGCACCAGAGCCACCTGCAGAGGCCTGACATCCGCTAGTTCTCTCCCAAGGAGGAGCCCAGTGCAGCGCCGGGGCAGTGCCGGGGTGGACAGAAGGGCCGCTTCGCCAGGGCCAGGCTTGCGGCTGATTGGAGTCTGGTCAGGGTTGAGGGTTGCTGTTGAGCTGGGGTCAGAGACGGGCCATGATCTCACATTGCACTTTCCTCCCTGTGGGTCGTGACCCACTAGTGGCTTGTGAAATCAGTTTAATGGGTTGCAAACAGTATTTTTCTTTAAAAATAAATAAATAAATAAAACAACCAGGCATGGTGGCACATGTCTGTAATCCCAGTACTTGGGAGACTGAGACAGGAGGATCGCAGGTTCAAGGCCAGCTTCAGCAACGTAGTGAGGCTCTCAACAACTTAGTGAGACCCTGTTTCTAAATAAACATACATATAATACATATATACACACACACATACATACATACATAGAGAGAGAGAAAGGAAGAGGGGTAGAGTACATCTGTAATCTCAGAATTTGGCAGACTGAGGCAAGCTCAAGGACAGCCTTAGCAACTTAGTGAGATCCTGTTTCAAAACAAAAAAATAAAACAGGACTAGGGATGTAGCAGAGAGAGAGAGAGAGAGAGAGAGAGAGAGAGAGAGAGAGAGAGAGAGAGAGAGCAGAAAACATCCAAGGGCCTCACCTGGATATGGCTGAGGGTGAGTATTGTTTTCGCAGAGCCCTGGCTTCCGTGTCTCAGGTGTTGTGGGTGTGGGTGTGTCGTGGTTGGGACGTGAGATATATTTCTCACTGTGAGTAGTGGTCAGAGAAGTCTGAAATGCCGTGATCGCACGCACATCTGTCCCACGGCCACATCTGCCTGAGACCCATCCCTGCCCCTCACCCCCACTAGGAAGCTGATGGAATCTGTTCAGGGCCCTAAACCTGGTCTGACCAAGAAGGGGCAGAGGAGCCTGGGAGCCATGGAGGCACAGGCTGCGTTCCTCAGGCAGGAGGAGTGGGGAGCAGGACAGCTGAGAGAGGCCATGAGGAGGCTGGACACCCTCTCAGGGCAGGCGGCGCTAGAGGCAGAGGATTGAGGGGTGGCACGAAAGAAGCCATTGGGTTTCTTTTTGTGGTGCTGAGGATTGAACCCAGGGGCATTCTACCTCCGAGCTACGCCCCTAACCCGATTTTATTTTTCTTTTGAAACAGAGTCTCGCTAGGTTGTTGAGGTTGTCCTCAAACCTATGATCCTCCTGTCTCAGCCTCCCAAGTATGGGGGTTACAGGTGTGCACCAAAACATCTGGCTTTATACCTGCAATCTTATGTGCAAATGCTTCTGAGAGAGGCACCAAAATGTCTTAAAGTCTTATGAGAGAGTAACTGGTTGACAGCAGGGCTCTGAAGAAAGCCAGGGTCTAAGGAATCTATCCAGCTAGGGCTGGCTGTGACAGCACTGGGGTGTCAGAGACACTGCCTATAACTCTGCACTCTCTGAGGATGCTGAGGGGTCTGGATTAAGCTTCTCTATATCAAGGGATGTAGAAAACTCTGACCTGTGAGAAAAGGAAATGATCCAAAGCTATCATTATCTTCAGATGAGAAGACTGAGTTTATTGCCCAGCCTTCTATAATACCAGGGGAGTATTGCACCAGAAGCAAGCTCTTCTCTCTCTCTAGGGAGGGCAGAGGGAGTGGGTACAGGACTTTGCAGGACTGGGTGCTTGTGAACTTGACCTTCCTCTGCCCTCTAATTTCCTCTATGACCAAGCTCACAGTTCTCTCCATCCTCTCTGCACCTGTGCTTCCCAGAGCCACGCCACCAATGCAGGCCTGGCCATCCAAATCTGGGCATGGGTGTGGCGGTGCACACTTGTAATCCCAGTATTTGTGAGGCTGAGACGGGAGGATCCGGGTTCAAGGCCAGCCTCAGCTACCTACTGAGGCACTCTGCAACTTAGTGAGACCCTGTTTCAAAATAAAGAATAAAAAATAGGGCTGGGGGTATAGCTTGGAGGTAGAATGCCCCTGAGTTCAATCCCCAGTACCACAAAAAAAAAAAAAAAGACAAATCTGGGCATGGGCGTGGTGGCACACGCTTGTAATCCCAGTACTTGGGAGGCTGAGCCAGGAGGATTCACAAGTTTGAGTCCAGCCTAAGCAATTTAGGAAGGCCCTCTGCAACTTAGAGAGACCCTGCTTCAAAATAAGGATATAAAATAGGGCTGGGGGTGTAGCTCAGAAGTAGAATGCTCCTGGGTTCAATCCCCAGTACCCCCCCCCCC
>PVLC010023271.1:0-25823 GCA_004027655.1 Graphiurus murinus
GGGTGGGCTGGGTGGGTCATCAGAGCAGTAAGAAGGAGCTCCAAGACTTGGTGTGGCACCTCTAAGCTTGACCCTCATTCCAAAGCCACAAGCCTGGGACCCTGGTCAACTGAGCCCTTCTTCTCCTGCAGTTCCCACCTTTGTTGCTCTCTCGTGCCTTTTGACTTTTCATTTCATGTAATTTCATTTCATTTGTTTTCAAAAATTTGCAAGAGGTTTTTTTGTTCTGTTGTTATTTTTTATTTTTAATATAATAATTGGTGCATTGTAAACATACATCTTTGTTAGGTACAAACTGATAAAGGCATATATGCACACATTTCTCATTTAACTCCTTCCCCAATTCCCACCCCACTCCCTCGTCCTCTCTCCTTCTCAAGTTCAGTTTAGTGATTGACCTTGATATATTTATGAAAGTACATCGTGTGCATTAGGGTGTCCCCCCCACCCCCATCCCTCCCCTTCGGTTAAGTCAACTTCTTTGCTTATCGAGGGTCTTTCCTTTTTCATCTGGAGAACTTCTTGTGCCCCATCTTCTCCCTAGGATCCACATATGAGGGAGAACATATGCTTTTTTACTCTTTGTGACTGGCTAATCTCACTTAACATAATGTTTTCCAGTTGCATCCATTTCCCGGCAAATAACATGATTTTGTTGTTCTTTATGGCTGAGTAAAATTTCATTGTGTACATATCCCATAGTTTTGTAATCCATTCATCTGTTGATGGACATTTGGCTGGTTCCATAGTTTGGCAATTGTAAACTGTGCAGCTATAAACATAGATACACATGCATTGGTCTGATAGTTTGATTTCCGTTCTTTTGGGTAGATACCCAGAAGTGGTATTGCTGGATCATATGGTAGGTTTATTCCCATTCGTCTGAGGATCCTCCATATTGTTTTCCAAAGTGGTTGCACTAATTTGCAATCCCACCAACAGTGTCTTAGGGTTCTCACTTCTCCACACCCTTGCTAGCATTTGTTGTTGTTTGTGTTTTTTATGATTGCCATTCTGATTGGAGTTAGGTGAAATCTCAAGGTAGTTTTGATTTGCATCTCTCTGATTGCTAATGATGTAGAACATTTCCTCATACATTTATTGCCCATTTGTATTTCTTCTTTTGTGAAGTGTCTATTTAGATCCTTTGCCTATTTTTTTATTGGGTTATTTGTTTTCTTAGCTGTGAGTTTCTTGAGTTCTCTGTATATCCTAGATATTAGTCCTCTATCAGAAAAGTAGCTGGCAAAAATTTTCTCCCACTCTGTGGGCTCTCTGTTGAGGTTCTTGATAGTTTCCTTTGCTGAACAGAAGCTCTTCAGTTTAATGCAATCCCATGTATTGATCTTCTTTTGAGTTGCTTGTGCTTTTGGGGTCTTGTTGAGAAAGTTTTTACCTGTGCCTATGTGTTGAAGTATTGGTCCTATGCCCTCTTCAAGTAGCTGCAAGGTCTTTGATCTGACTTCCAGGTCTTTGATCCACCTTGAGTTGACTCTTGTGCAGGGAGAGGAAGTGAGGTTTATTTCCATTTTCCTGCATATGGTTAACCAGTTTTGCTGCTCCCCAAAGGTGGAGATATCTTTTTGTGTGTTTTTTTGTTGTTGTTTACTTTTTGGTTAGGCAGTATTAATTAGATAGATATTTATCTTGTTTTAAAGACAAACAGATACTATTTGTGGGACTCAAGCAATGACAACATATAGGTGTTGGCATGAACTGTTCGTACATTGAGGGTACAGTTATTCTGACTTCCTGCACAATGGCAGCTGATGGGGTCAGGAAACTTTTAACCTGCACACATCTTCCCAGATATGGAATCTGTTTTCGATGTGGGTCTGCAATGTTGGTAACTTCCTTCCTAAGGGAAGAATGAGCCAGACCAACTATAGAAGACTGGGATGGGCAGAAAGGTACAGCTGCAGTGAGACAGTGTGACGGTCTGCCCACACCATTCCCAGGGAAAATAGGACAAGGTACTGCCCTCAGTCTTCTGAGCAGCCTAGTAGTAACTTCATGAGGCAGGGCCAGTCTCTTGGGAATGTGAACTGAGCCACCCACAGAGTCCCACCCTCACTAGGGCCTCACATTGGCTTTTGCCATCATGAAATTTAAATACAGGCACTTCAAGTTATGTAGCTCATCCTGCTCTTCAGGACTCCAAAGTTATCAGGACATGGGCTGGCAATGATCCTAGAGGCAAAGTTCATCACAACCCCCAGGATGTAATAAAAGCTCAGATCCATGTCCACCCTGATCTCTAAACAGGCTGCAGAAGACTAGGATCTTCACCATTCAGGAGAATAGAAATTTATACAGGTCTGGATCTGAGGCCAGGTTTTTGACTCCCTCTGGTCCCCAGATGAGCAACTTGTGGGAGCAGGGTGCTCTGTATTCCCCTTGTGTTGCTGCTTAGGCTGGTCTTGCCTATGGCCTTATACCATGGGGGTAGATGTAGAATTCCCAGCAAATGTTTCCAGGAAATCAAATCCTCATATCATGATTTCAAGATCCCACGGTCATTGCCATCTACGTCACAGCTTCACATAGAGTTTTCCCTGGCTGTTACAGAGGTGACTGTCAGGTTTTGAGAGGGTGATAGTATAGGCACAGGGACAGACAAAGGGCACAAGAAGGAGGGGTTTATTAAATGATGGAGGGATGAGTTAGGGAAGGGGTCTGAAGAGAACTTCAGCCCACCTGCTGTGAGTGAGCACAGCCTTTAAAGAACAATAATGGGACAAGGTCAACTAACACCAACACAGGGATGGGGAGGTGATAGAAGCAGGTCTTATTACAGGAATATTCAAAGGTCAAGGAACAAAAAGCATTCTGCAGTGTGTGGATGGGGTGGTGCCATCAAGATTGCGATGGTTTGTGGGCAGGATGTTCCCATCAAGGTTGCAAGGGGACTCTGATGAGTCAAGCATGGGGGGGGAGGGGTTTGCGCTACATTTCCAACCTCATCTCATGAAGGAGGAAGTGAGGTGAGGGGTGGTTGTGGGATGGCTAGTTTTCTCTTGAGCTGCTTCCTGGCTGATAAAGGGAGCATCATGTTGACGGTGTGGAGGGCACCATGGAGTTGCTTTTGGCAGGAGGTGGTAAGGAACATCTTGAATCAGCAGAATGTTGTCCACATGTTTTTGTGTGGTGGTTTGTATCATTGCCAGTAAGTTCTGGAAAAGGAATCTGGGGACAAGGTTAAAAATGCAGGGTCCAGATAGGAAGAGCAGAATTATTATTACCAGTCATTCTGCAAGAGGGAGAAGGCGAAAGACCCAGCCTCAGTTCATTGTCCATGGCCCCCAGGATTCTGAGAGGCGTTGTCTTATCTTGGAGGCACAGTTCCTTAAAGGTGTGTGTGTGTGTGTGTGTGTGTGTGTGTGTGTGTGTGTGTGTGAACGCTGCATTATTCACTATTCCAGACTGATTTATGTAAAAACAGCATTCCTCCTCCAGGTATAAGCAGAGCCCCATACTCCTTTTGGCTATTAGCAGAACAAGGCCTTGTCTATTTTGGAGGGCTATTGCAGCTAAAGAGTCTACTTGATATTTTAGGGTTACCATCCCATGTGTAATTTCCTCTAGACTGTCAGAAAGATCTTTCAACAGCTGCTGGAAATAAATTGAGGAGATGGCAATGCCCCCTATTCCAGTGCCTACTGCTGTGGCTACGCCAAGCCCAGTTAGGAGCGGAATTAGTTGGATTCTCTTCTTCTTGTGGATGTGAGGTGTCAGAGGGGCTTGTAGAGTTTGATTGTTGGGTACTATATCTACTTCAGTGGCCAGATGGATTAGAGGACAAGTGCCTTTCCAGTTGGTTGATTCCACATAAGAAGGAGGTTCCACCAGTGGAGGTTCTACACGAAGGCACCAGTTTATGGAAGGAGGTAGAGAGGTGAATAGGGAATTGGTGGTATAGGACCCCACTCCTGAAACTGGTGGCCTTCAGCCATACATACATATAGGAACTGGGATCAGGCAGCCCCAAGTAAGTTGCCTATAAAGGCCTGCTTCATGCATTTTGAGTAGAGTCTCAGATTTTATTTTCATGGAGGAGCTGGAAGCCATGAGTGTCCAGGAGAATGGATTCAGTTGAGGAGGAAAGGGGTTTAATATTGAGACACTGCCGTGGCTTGGGGTTGTTGCAAAGGAACCAGGGAAAGATGTCTGGGTCAGGGTTGGAAGGTGACCCTGTCAGGATCCTCATTAATTTGTTTGGTGTTTGCACTTAATACAGCTGTTTTTCCAGTACCTCTGACTTGGTTAGTGAAGGAGTGATAGATCAAAGTTTTGGTGATTAGAAGGTTTTATGATGATGGTGTTATTGCATAATTGTGGTAGTCCCAATGATTTTAGGAAGGCAGAAGGGATAGATCTGGAAGTATTGAAGCAAATTGGGGCTTGTCCTATTAAGTTGAATACCGTCAGCTATTGGTCCATGAATGGGAATCTCTCTTTCTCTCCTCCCCTCCCCTCCCCTCCTTGTACAGACAGATTTTATTAAAAGGAAAGTATTTGCATTTGTATTAGTACTGGGGTGGTATTATCTTGGATGTAATCACGAGACTGCCCCCTTGAGAGAGAGTGGTAAGCCAGGGGAAGAGTTGCAAGACTGCTCCCACAAGACCACCCCTGGGTTTTTTCTTTATTGGGGTCCTCGAGGACATGGAGGAGCTACATTATGTCATTTTTGATGTAACTAAGCTCATGATGGATATGTCTTTGAAGCTGTAACATAGCAGGTGGGTTCCCTTGGCCTGTGGTCAAGGATTGTTCTTAAGGATCCCTGGAATCCCTTGGCTTTCTCTCAAGGTTAAGCAAGGCACCACATCCTGCTCCCCAACCCTACATCTGGACAGGGCCAAGTCCTTGGCAAATCATAGATTGCAAAACCTCAGGAGGAGATTTAATTTATAGAATCTTATAAGAACTCAGTTGGAGAGAAATTTGGGCATCCGTGTCATATCTTATTTCTCCTGTGAGTCTAAAAAACTTAAAAGGTAAAAATTATCTTTGCTTAAAGAAGATGGTCATAATAAAATTTCGGAAGACACAAATATAAATCTAAAAGGCTATCACTATTATCAATTTTTGTTTAGATGACACCATCTTGGTAAAGTTTTCTCTTAAGTTTTGTATTTTAGAAGATTTGTACATTTGGGAAACACAAAAATAATATTGCAGTTACACAGAAGTTAATTTTTACTTTTGAAGTGAAATTTAGAATCTATGGCTCAGTAAGATAATTATAGAAAAAAAAGAGCAGAAAACACAGGAAATTGTCTTAATAAAATGTAAAATTTTTGCTTTTGTAGGCCATATTTTTTATAAATTTTACCAAGGGCAGATAAATATCTTAAGAAAACCTCATTGTTTTAAACTTAGAATATTATATTTTGCTTTCTATCAGTGCATTAAAATTTGAATTTTAGAAATCTTCAATAATTTTTCTTAAGTATAACCAACTTTATCACACATACAAAATTTTTCATAAGCTTCATCTTCCACATTTTGTGACTTATTCAAACTCTCTGCAACTTGCTTTAACCTTCTGATTTTTCCCTTATCTTTCTTTTTTCTTTTGGAACAAAACAGTCATTTGACTTTAGGACAAATTATTTTACCATAAAAGATCTTTTCTTAAATTCTCTTTTCTTTTTAACATTCCTTACCAAAATATGTCCTCATTACTCATGTACTGCCTTCATATCTCTCATTACTACATACTTGTTCCTTTCTGCCTTAATTCCCTATTGGGTTTTCCCTGGAGGGATGAAAAAGTGATTTCAACCTTAATAGGGACCTGGAAAAACATGCTCATATGCACCAACTAACATCTGATCAACTTGTTGCATCTTATTAAGGACCTTGAAGGCTATTTTAATCAGGTCTTTTTGAGGGGTTTGAAGGCTGTCCTCTAATTTTTGAAATTTTCCCCAAATATTAGGGGAAGATTGGGAAATAAAGTGGGTATTTAGGTATAATTGTTCTGTTTTCAAATTGGGGTCTAGATTGGCATATTTTAGGAGTGCCTTAGTTAGGTGACTCATGAAGGATGATGAGTTTTTGTCAGCGCTTTTTGTGACTTCTTTAATTTTATCATAATTGACTGCCTTAAGGAAGCTTTTTGTCATCCCTTCAATTAAGCAGGTAAGGAAGTGGGACATAAGAGTTAGATGGGGGAAATTCAGTTGGTAGCTCCATTTAGGATTGGTGGACCAGACAGCCTTACCACTTGCTGGGTATGGACTGGGCTCCAGTGTTGCAATGGAACCCAGATGGGTCAAGCATGAGAGGTTGGGAGAAGCAGTCTACATTACAGCATTTTGACTTATAGTTGAATCTAACTAGAAGTCAGCAACCTCTTTATTGTTTCAGGTGAGCTGGCTTAGCAATGTTCTGCATTTTCTGATTTAGTCTTGATTCTTCATAGATGAAAAGGGAGAGTTAAAGTAGTTACCAATGAGGTCACATCCTGCATAGAGGTCACACTGGGGACTAAAGCATAGGTAAGTCCTCAGAGCTCAATGGTAGCTTGCTAGAATGTGCTTAACAGAGCAGGAGGTGATGAAATGTGTGTCCACTGCATCATTTTGGGAAATTTATGAAGAGGTGAACTAGGCTGTCTTCCAGAGAGATCAGCAGGGTCAGAAGAGTTTTCCAGGAGAAAAATCAGGTCAGTCTCTGCTAGGGCAAAGACAAAAGCGTGGGACAGTAGTGAGAGGCAAGGTTGGAGTTGCTCTGTAATAATAAACATGATGATAAACTCTGCCTTCCAATGACATGCCACTTTGCTAGACAGCCCAATGATAAAGTAACAGAGTTGAAGAGACTCAGGTAGGAGGCACAGGGTGTTGTGGAAGGCTGCTGCTGTGGGCTGCTGGTGAGATTGCAGGACTCCAGTTCCCCTGGCAGGGCTGGCAGGGCTGCTGCTCTTGCTGCGTGTCCTGTCCTGTCCTGTGTTGAGGGTGGGAAGGTGCTCGTGCTGCCCATGGAGGGCAGCTACAGGCTCAGCGTGCAGGACATTGCGTGGTGATGAAACATGTGTCTTGTTTGAGGAAATAGATGAAAAAGAGGTGAACTCGGATGTCTTCAGAGAGAGAGAGTAGCAGGGTCAGAGGAGAGAAGTGGTAAGTTCAGTATCTGCCTGGGGGGAGGTAGAAGGGTCAGATAGTGAGAGGAAGATTGTTGTTCACCTGTAATAATTAACTTGATGATAAACTCTGCCTTCCAATGAAGTGCCATTTTGCTAGACAGCTGATGGTAACATAATAAATTTTTCAAAAGAGACTCAGATAGGAGGCATGGCCTGATGTGGAAGGCTTCTGCTGTGGGCTGCTGGCGAGATGGCTGCGGGATTCCGGGTGCGCCTGGCAGGGCTAGTGTGGCTGCTGCTCTTGCTATGCTTCCACCCCTGTGCTGAGGGCAGGAAGGTGCTGGTGTTGCCCATGGAGGGAAGCCACTGGCTCAACATGCAGAACATTGTCAGGAGCCCCACGCCCGAGGCCACCAGGTCATGGTCCTGGCCCCAGAGGCGAATATCTACTTCAAAAAGGAGGACTTTTTCACCCTGACAACCTATGCCATTCCCTACACCCAGGAAGAATACAATGCCATGTGCTGGGCCACACTCGACTGCCCTTTGAATCAGAACCTTACCTGAAGATATTTTTGAAAACTACAGCTATATGGAAAAATGTATCTACACTCAATGGGAGATCTTGTTCAGGCCTTCTGCATAACACAACTCTCATCAGCTATCTGAATGCTAGTTCCTTTGATGTGGTTTTGACAGACCCAGTTTATCCCTGTGGGGTGGTGCTGGCTAAGTGTCTGAGTATTCCTGCTGTGTTTTTTCTGCGTTTTCTTCCATGTGACCTAGATTCTGAGGCCACGCAGTGCCCAAACCCTGTCTCAGATATTCCTAGGTTCCTGACAATGAATTCAGACCACATGACCTTCCTGCAAAGGGTCAAGAACATGCTACCCTCTTCCCTTTTCATTTATTTGCCATGCTACTCTTACTCTTTATGTGAGTCTTGCCTCTGAGCTTCTAGAGAGAGGTGTCAGTGATGGATGTTCGCAGCCATGCATCTGTGTGGCTCTTCAGAGGGAACTTTGTATTGGGCTACCCCAGACCCCTCATGCCCAACATGGTCTTCATTGGGGGCATAAACTGTGTCCACAGGAAGCCACTGTCTCAGGTCTGTATTGGTGCCTTTATCCTCTCAATGTTCCACCCAGAATATATTTAAGAAGAAATTACTTTCAGGTGCTTATCTACTTATCTTTCCAAAGATACCTACCTGCCTTTCTCCTGCCAGTGTTTGGTGAATTAAATTATTAAGGTGTCTGCCATCTTGTGCTTGTTTGCTGTGACCTGTGAGTTGTACATTTTCAGTAGCAATTAGCGACTCATAGTAGTTGAAATGATTTTTGTTTTGCTTTTTGTTGTTTTTTTTTTTTAAGGGATTCTATCTGGGAAGGGATGGAGATGTGTTCATAAGAGCATTAAATGATCAGAGGAAGGAGAAGAAATCTAATGTGTTTGCTTTTACATCATGTCTTGATTTTGATTAATCACATTTCTAGGGCTCAATGGGAATTTCTAGGCCGGGACTACTAAATGACCAATGTTTGTAAATGTTCCATGGGTACACACAAATTTATATGTTGTTTTTCTATGTTAATTATTCTCAGCAAATCTGCCCCAACTCTTAAAGCTTTAATACTGCATGCAACTGATAATTGACCCTATTATAACTAATATTTGCTTTAATTGTATTTGGATTTTTAAATACTTTTTGCTCTATGAATACAGCATCTATATTGATGCATGTAGGTTTGATATTTGTATTTTGCCCATATATTTTGTTTTATCCTTAAGTAACATCCCTCATAAACCATGTCCTGTGATGCCAATATGCCAATCCTATATTATCTATATTGCGTGTGAATTTACTTTTAGCTTTAAAAATTATACAAAGTTTAAAAAGTTCAAGGAATTTTTAAAATTTTTTGCCATTTGCTGGTTTGTTTTCATGTAAAAATCGAGTCCATTCACATGATATATATGTTGGATTTTTTCCTGTTAGGGTGAGCTTATTATTTTTACATTAGTGTTCACTTTAAGAAAATTTCCTTTCTTAATTTTGAAATTTAGTGGATCTTTTTTATTTCCATTTGTCAAGTTGCAGTCTGTTCAAACTTCTAACCGAGTATCATGTCTCCTTAACCTGCTTGTGAATGGCACAAGACAGTTAAAGGAGTTACCAATGGGGTCACGTCCTGCAAAGAGGTTGCAACGGGAACAGAAGCATGGGAGTCCTCTGAGTTCAATGGTAGCCCACTGGTATGTGGTTAACACAGGAGGTGATGAAATTTGTGTCCCCAGGCTAGTTTTGGAGAACAGATGAAAAAAAGAGGTGTACTAGGATATCCTCAGAGAGTGGGTGGGTCAGAGGAGTTTTTCCAGGAAAGCAGTAAGTTCAGTATCTCCCTGGGGGAAGGTAGAAGGTTTGGAAAGTAGTGAGAGGCAGGATGAGTTCATCTGTAAATAATTTACTTGGTGATAAACTCTGCCTTTCAATGTTGTGCCATTTTCCTAGATGGCCTGATGATACAGCAGTAAGTTGAAGGCTGCTGTTGTGGGCTGCTGGCCAGATGGCTCCAGGACTCCAGGTGCCCCTGGCAGGGCTGGTAGGGCCTCTGCTCTTATTGTTCTGAGGACGGGAAGGTGCTAGTGTGGCCCATGGTTCAGCATGCTGGATATTGTGTAGCAGCTCCATGCCTGAGGTCACCAGGCTGTGGTGTGGCTCTGACGCTGAATATCCACTTCAAAAAGGAGTTTTTCACAATGACAATCTATGCCATTCCCTATGCCCTGGAAGAATATAATATCCACACTTGGCCACATGCGATTGCCCTGACTCAGAACCTTACCTGAAAGATACTATTGAAAACTATTGCTATTTGGAAAAATGTATCTACACTCTATGAGAAATCTTGTTCAGGGCTTCTGCATAACACAACCCTGATTCTGCCATCGGAATTCCAGTTCCTTCTATGTGGTTTTTATGCACCTGCTTTATCCCTGTGGGGCGTTGTTGGCTAAGTATCTGAATATTCCTGCTGTGATTTTTCTGTTTCTTTCTATGTACCCAGATTCTGAAGCCACAGTGCCCAAACTCTGCTTCATATATTCCTGGGTTCCTAACAATGAATTCAGACCACATGACCTTCCTTCAAAGAGTCAAGAACATGCTCTACCCTCAGCCCTTTTTATATATTTGCCATGCTACACTTACTTCTTATGTGAGCCTTGCCTCTGAGCTTCTAGAGAGAGGTGTCAGTGATGGGTGTTCTCAGCCATGGATCTGTGTGGCCCTTCAAAGGGGACTTTGTGTTGGACTACCCCAGACCCCTCATGCCCACATGGTCTTTATCAGAGGCTTAAACTGTTGTCTACAAAAAGCCACTCTCTGAGGTCTTGACTGGTGCCTTTATCCTATCAATGTTATATCTAGAATATTTTTTAAAACATGTGCTTGTCTAGTAATCTTTCCAAAATTTTCACCTCCCCTTCTCCTGCCAATGATGAGTTAAACTATCAAGAGAATTGCAGTAGTGTGCTTGATTTACAATGACCCCTGAAAAGACTTGAGAGTCAGGTGTGTGGTGTTTAACAGGACTGGCAGGCAATGGTGTGACTTCACAATTTTCTATTTGTCAAGTGCTATCTTCCTGGTGTTGCCATTTCCTAGGCTGTGCAGGGGCAGAAAACTGGACTTGTGAACTAACCCATACAAGAGTTTTGCTTGCAGAATATTAGAAGGATAAAGCAACTAGTTACTTGCAACTGGTGACATGACAGTTTTTAGCTGTCCTGTCTGGGAAGGGATGTAGACGTTACAGGAGACCTAAACAATCAGTAGAAGTAGAAAGTATCTAATGTGTCTTCTAGTTTCACAGAATGTGTTGCTTTGGACTAGCCACATTTCAAGTGCTCAATTGTCACAGGTACCTAGTGACTAATGTATTATCAATGTGTGGAAATTTTCCATGGATACACTCAAATTGTGTATTTTCTATGAACTTCACTGAATCTGTAATCCTTAAAAAGATGTCTCACATAACTAATATTTGCTCCATTATATAACTGATTTGCTCTAATTTTATTTAGTTTTTTAAATGGTTTTTGTGTTATATAGTATCCAGGTTGGTTCATGTAGGTTTAAGTCTTATATTTTGCTCATATAGTTTGTTTTTATCATTAATGTCCTTTGTAATACATCTGATGCCAATATTCTAGTTGTATGTCATCTTTTTATACTACTTTTAGTTTAAAAATTATGAAGTTTGTTGAAAAAAATTCAAATAATCTCTTTAAATACAACCTGGTAGTTTCTTTTCGTGTAAGGATTCTGTCCATTCACATGAAAAATGTGCCTGATTTTATTATTCTCAATGTAAGCTCATTCTTTTTACGTATTTTCATTTTTAAAAAAATTCGATGTTTCTCCTTAATTTTGGAATTCAGTGGCTCTATTTTATTTCCATGTAGATACACTGCAGCATGTTTATTTTTATTTATTTACTTATTTTTGGTGGTACTCTTGATTGAACACAGGGCATTCTAGGCAAGGGATGTAAGACTTAGCACACCCCAAATATGTGTGTTGAAACTTCTGTCATCTCTCCCTCTTCACTTAAAAGAGGCCTTGTGGTTACATGGGGCCCTGGAAGAACCAGAACCACTTTCCCTTCTCAAGATTCTTGGTCATACCCAAAAAGTCCCTTTGCTATGTAATGTAACATATTTACAAGCTCCAGGGATTAGAATATGGACATCTTTGAGGGGACATTATTCTGCTTACCACAGGCAATAGGGCTAAAATTAAACCCAGATCTTTTTCAAAGCTTGGTTTTCCTTCACCAAGCCACTAAAATTTTTTTGATTTCTTCTTTGAGAATATCTGTCATCCTGTATTTCTATTCTCCAGGCTCCATGGCTGTAGTTGTAGTCTTCATCTTTATATCCTCTATTTCCCCCTTGTATTCTGGGAAGAGCATGTTTATATCTTTGCTTTTATTTTCTGCATTATCAATTTCGCTCTTTGGCACTTTCAACATGCATTTCAAACAGTCCATTTCTTTTGCTTTCTTGAAGTCAGTTCCTGTCTCCATCCATCACTCTCTACATATAATTTGTTTTTGTTAAGTCCAAAGTGAAGAATTCCTCTGAATTTGGTATAATATAAACACTTCAAATAAAACATTCATTCTGGCTTTATATAAATATCCTCAATCCCTAAGAGGAAACAAACCAAAACCACAAACTATGGTGCTCCTCTTTGAACACTTCACTTCAGAAAGTTTACTCTTGATAAGGGTAGAGGCTAGTCAATGAAGCCATTGATTACTTCCCAGATTACAGTCACACTGAGTTATACTGGAAAAGGGGTTGTAGAGGAAATAAAAGGCATCTGCACTTACTGAGAAAGCCTGATTAGAAAGTGGAATGAGAACTTCCTATAAAGGGAAGCTCAGTGAGGTGAACTGGGAAAGCTTTTCTGTATTTTTTGAGAGAAGAGTGGAATCAAAGGGGAAGAAGATGGATTATTAGCTATTTGAAAACATGGTTTCTTCCAAATGCTCTCTGTTGTGTGAAATGAGCTGAACCCAAAGCCACGTGTGGAGCTCCAGTCAGAAGTGTCTGGCCTTTTGAAGTTTTACATTCTGCTGAGATTGCCAAAGATCTCCAGGTATCTTGTGGGCATGCCTCTCCTTGCCAGGAGTGGTCTGTGGAAGGAGCTAGTGATTCCATGGAGGGAACCTACTAGAGTGGACCCCTCTGGTCATGTTTGCACCAGAGGAAGTGCCCCTCTTGTTTCTACTCTGAAAGTCTACTCACACTCTTATGATAGATGAGTATCTACCAATGGACCTACAAAAGTATGTAGTCTTTGACCTGAGACATTTTTAAAAGACATTTTCAGCCAGGTGTGGTGGCACATGCTTGTAATCCCAGTACTTGGTAGGCGGAGACAAGAGGATCACAGGTTCAAGGACAGCCTCAGCAAGTAATGAGACTCTCATCAACCTACTGAGACCCTGCTTCCAAATAAAAATAAAATAGATCTGAGGACACAGCTTGGAGATAGATTTAGTCCCTGGACTAAATCCCCAGTACCCCCCCCCACACACAATTTTCAATCTTTAAAATTCTTTAGGTAAAATATTTTACATTCTGTAAAAGGAAAACTTTCTTATTTGTACCAGCACTACTCCAGGATATTTCAAAACTGATTGTGGTGTTTGCTCTCAACTGTGAATAGTCAGGGCTATAAGGACCCATGACCTTCAAATGCCAGGCTCTTTGCCTACCACTCAACTTTCTGCTGATCATCTTTTAACCAACTGTAGCTACAAGTACACTCACTCTGTTCTATCCAGAGCCGTGAATTCCAAAAAGTATAATCTCCAGGAACTATCTGCTCCTTCCCATGGCTTCAAAACTCCCGACATCCCCCAACTTCTTCAGAATTAACCCATCTCCAGTCAAATACTTCCAAGTATCTTTACTGCTGTGTGCTATTGTTTTATAATAGCCCTGTCTCATTCTGACACTTCTTGTACAGTTAGAATATAGGAAGCAACTGCCCTGGTACCTCAGTGACTGTTCCTTGGATGTGATTTTAACAGATCCCCTGTGGGACAGTACTGAATCCATGCTCCTTCTGTGAGGTGTTTGCATGTCAACCTATGTAGACTGGACTTTAAAGGGCATGCAAAAGCATTCTCACATTGTTCTAGTTGACAATGTATTCAGGTCACCTAATATTTCTTCAAAGAATTAAAAACTTGATGCATTTTTAGCCTGTTTCAGTTGTTACACTGCTGTCACAACATGCCATCTTCAGAGATAAAAACAAAGGGGTGGAACACTTTGTGATAGACTCTCTCAAGGTAACTATGCTGAGAAAGTTTGTGTGCGCCATAAATGCACTTTCTCAGGTGTGTATGTAACCTCACCCAATCAATCTCTCAGGTGAAACATGGCTTCCACCAGGCTAATATATGTTCCATGCATGGCAATGGTGGTGGTGGGGGTTCTGTAGGGCTTTAGGGAAGGGCAATTTTACATTTCCAGCATCTAGTATAGTAGTGGAACCAAGTTAGGGCTGAGTAGTCCTAACATGCCATTAACCAACTATGTACTCTTGAGGCTATTACTTAATATTCTGCCATCAGTCTTCAGAATGAGCATGGTCCTGGGAACAGACTTCAGCCCAGTGAAATGGATTTCAGACTTCTTGCCTCTAACACTCTGAGAGAAGTGTGCAGTGATTTAAGCTACCAAGTTTGTGGGAATTTGTTACAGCTACCACAGGAAACTAAGTAGAATCATGCTGCTCTGCTTAGTTGCTTTGTAAAAAGCCTATGTTTAATATTTTATTTACATAATGGTCAACTCTTCCTACACCATCAGCATTAATGCACAACTGAAAGCCATCTTTATTTTATACCAGAAGTATTAATAATAAATTCAAATCTTTTCATGGCTATGTTCCAATAAACTGAAGTGAAATGATCCAGAGCAAACTATTTTGCTCACCTTTCAAACAAAACTGAAAAATGAAAGGTCAAGGTGCTGTGGCGAACGTGTTTTCTTAGCACCACGAAATAATCATCGTCTGCATACAGATACTTACAACTGTTTTTAAGGCAAACAAACAGATCCTATGCGTGTGGTCCCAACAATAACAACACATAGGCGTTGGCATGAACTGTTTATACACTGTTGGGTACAGTTGCTCTGAAAGTAGACTTCACTTGCAATCTTAAAAAAAAAAAAATGTCCTGCTATTGCTGAAAATGTGCATTAAGTCAAGGGGAATTACTTGGTGTCAATATGTAGCAACTGCTCTTTGCCATCTATTACCAGGGACTTTAACTCACCGTCTTCTTCCACTTCCACCCTTTCCTGGCCATTCTCAACGATTCTTTTGGTGGTGATTTTTTTGCCATTAATTATTTCGGTGGAAGTCGACATAGACTTGAAGTTGCCTGTCCCACCACTACCACAAGACATGGAGAAGGAAGAAACACCTCCATTTCCCAGGGAACCAAAGGAACTAAATCCTGTTCCCAAAGAAGAAAAGCCACCCCCAAACGCTGGAAATTCACTGAAGGAAGTGAAAAGCGACCCTCGGTTTCCCCGGGAGCTTCTCCGACTTCCAAAAATGCTGTCAAGCGGGTCTCCGAAGAAGTCAAAGGAGAAAGGGTCTCGGCCACCGAAGAACTCTCTGAAGACCTCAGCGGGGTCTCGGAAGGTGAAGACGTACTGGAAAGGGTCCTGGAAGGTGCACCCGCCAGCGCCGCCGCCGTCCACTCCAGCCTCGCCGTAGTGGTCGTAGACGTCGCGTTTCTTGGCGTCGGACAACACCTCGTAGGCCTGGGCCACCTGCTTGAATCTCCTCTCGGCTTCCTCCTTGTTCTCCGGGTTTTTGTCGGGGTGCCACTTGAGCGCCAGCTTGCGGTATGCCTTCTTGATGGCCTCGGGCGAGGCCTGGCGGGGCACGCCCAGCACCTCGTAGTAGTCCACCATGTTGGGCGGCCGGGCTCGGCCCGCGGCCAGAGCACGGCGAGCGGCGCGGCGGGCAGCCGGGCGCGGGCGAGTGCGGGCGACGTGTGGGAGGAGCGCCCTTGTGACGTCGCCGCCTCCCATTGGCCGGCGATGACGCCATCCCAGAATGCAGCGCTCCAGGGGCTTGACGGGCTGGGGAGCAGGCGCTTTGTGACGCTGCTTCGCGCCTCGGCTGGCGCCCCCTCCCCCACCCCCGCAGGGGCCCCCAGACTCCCCAGACCCGGCCTGGTCCACAAGGGGCTAGAGAAAGGGGGCATCCAGGGGAGAAAGCGAGGCCGTGACTTCGGAGGCCTTCGGAAATGCTTTTCTTCAAGTCAGCCTTAGCTTCGTCTTTCCCCTGAGCCAGGGGGAGGGATAGTGGATAGAAAAGGGTTTCATCTGACCCTGGGTGAAGGACAGTCAGGTCACTGGGGTAGGACTGCGGGTCTTGAACATTCGGTCCTGTTTTGGTTTATATGGGTTGCCTCTGTCACATGTATTTTATAAGAAATTAAAACAGTATAAAAGATATATTTATTAGTCAACAACAACAACCCTTTACACGGGTAAAACGTATTCTTAGAGGAAAATCACTTTCCACACAAAATAATTTGTTGAGAAGATTGGCATTGCTTTACATTTTTCGCATCTGCTTTTAGTATCTGACTTAATAGAAGAGAGTTGGATTCTCATGGCTGCTTCTGCGTTTAATCTGTTGTGATATCACACATGGTGGAGCCTCTAGAAACTTCCCCTATACACTTAGGAGAGAATGAGAGTGAAAATGTTAGATGGCATCATTGTCATGGAAATAGTTTTTGTTTTGAGGGATTGGGTCTGGCTCTGTTGCCTGGAATGGTCTACTACTCAGGATCCCTCCCCGCCCCTCCCCTCCCCTAGCCGTTTTGGGTAGCTACACTGGGTTTGAAATAGTTTTGACTTTGTTAAATTACCTTGGAAGATTCATGGTGATTACCAGGGTTCCCTGGCCCATACTGTGAGAACCACTAGTCTAGTAAGTCAAAAATCATTAAAACTTGTGGGCTGTGTCTGCAGCACTGTGGGTGAATTTGGGGTGCAGTGATTATTTCTACTGAGTCTGCTGTATCGTGTTTTTCATTTTGCATTCCTCCACATTTGAGTTCAGTCCCATTTCCCCTAGTTCTCTCTTGGACACCATTCCTTGCTTTGATAAGGGTGAGTCAACACACCGATAAAGGTCTCTTAGTTTTAAGGGGGAAATGATTAACTAATGTACTTTCAGGATTTCACGGGTTGCACTGTGCCCTAGCACACCAGAGCAAAGTGCCCACGTTATATGATGCAAAGTGACTTAAACCTATGGACTTGGCCCTGGGTAAACACACAGTAAGGTTGGGAGTGAAGTCCAGTTGTGGACAAAGCAAATTGGGAAAGCACAAAACAAGATTTGGGAATTCAGAAGGATCCAGAATGGCTGGAGGATACAGAGCAGGATCAGGCAGGACAAGAGAGGAGAGATGAGCTGGGATAGGTGGCCTGGGGTCCATTCCAGGAAGTCTGGAGGGGAAGGCTAAGGAGTATGAATTTTTTGTGTGTGTCCTAGCAAGCTGTTGACCAAGGAGGTGTCAGAAGTGGTGGAGGGCCGGGCAGTGCAGGGGTAGCTGTTACGGTGAATCAGAAGGGTTGAGGGAATTGTGGGGCTGAAGCCCTGAAACAGGACCATGGCAGCTAGGTCTGAGAGGTAGTGGTAGAATCATCCAGGTCAGTTTGCTTGGATATGGAGCCCAGAGTAAAGAGAGAAGGGAAGTTGATCGATACAGGAACATTTACTGAGTTCATACTGTCTGCAAATCTGTAGACCGGCCCCTGGTGAGTCGATGACTCCAGAGCTGAAACTCTGCCTGTGAGGAATGTATGTAATTGTGTATAGTCTGGTAGCAAAGACAGCTCTGCACACTGCTGATTGGTGAAAGGCAGAAGAGAACAAAATGCTGCAGAGATTTGAGGAGGACGTATTTCTTTCCCCTGCAGATGACTTATCTAGGGCATCGATGTGTTTATGTTTGTTCCTTTGTAAGAAGCACCTCCATTCCTACCTGACCAAAGGAACTCAGAGTGTCCCGAGTGGTGGGATGATTACTTTCTAGCTCCTGTGTGAAAAGAAAGCACCTCCTGAATGGCTCTAGGAACCTTTCATGAACACTCTTCAATATCCCCCAAAGCAAAACCCTGTTCCTGCCCTGTCTATGAACTCAAGTGGATTTCCCTTTGCAGTTATTCTCTGCCCCAGCACCACCTCCACCTCTGCTCCATGCCATGCATTTCTTTCCTAGCATGTTTCACAATCTCTCAGGTCCTGGTTTATCAGCTTACATCGTGAGTGTGTCTTTTGATGGAGTTTGAGTTCTGAAGAGGCACCAGACTCAACTATGTTGGGCTAGACTGTAGCCTTGAGACCCAGTGCTGTGCTGGACTAAATGATTTTTTTTTTTGTATCAAGGATTGAACCCAGGGTCATTCTACCTTCAAGCTATACCCCTATCCCTCTTTATTTTTTTAAATTTTGAAACAGGGTCTTGAAAGTTGTTGATGGTCTGGCTAACTTGCTGAAAGTGGCTTTGAAATTGTGGTACTTCTGTCTCAGCCTCACAAGTGCTGGGATTACAGGCATACCCCACCACATGAGGTTTCAATAAATATTTATTGCATGATTGAACCAAGAAACGATGCAAGTGGTGAGGCAGAGCCCTAAGTGAGCAGTGGAGAAGGGCATTCTTGAAGTTTTCATGGGCTAAAGGCGAGTTGTAGTGCCCTGTTCTTTCTTTTCCAAATACTTTCTAAGAAACGTTCATTTCTGGAAAAGAAGTCTACTCTATTACTCTATGGTTCTTTATCCTCTATGGTGACACTTTCTTTTTATCTTTTTCTCCCTTCTCTTATTTTTGTTGGCACTGGGAATTGAACTCAGAGCCATTTTACTGCTGACCTACTCCCTGGCTTTTTTAACTTTTATTTTGAGACAGTCTACCTTAGTTGCTAAGGCTGCACTCCAACTGGAGACTGTTCATGCCTCAGCCTCCCAGGTAGTTGGGTTTACAGGCATGTACCACCTTGCCTTACTGGTAACACTTTCTATATCCATGAAAAAACTAATTTGATGCATCCAAAAATACTAGAAATATCTTAATTCCTGTACTCACTCAAGGTTGTGATTTGGGGAAGACATTTTAGCCAGTTTAACTCTTTTTGCCTATTAAAAAACCCAGTAAATCCCCACTGTCATGTTCTCTGAGAGCAAACTTCTAGCTCGCTTTGTGAGAAGAGTCACTAGTCATGTGACACAATCAAATATTAACCTGGTATATATTTTGGTTCTTGCCACATGTGGGCAGGTGAAGGTGGACCTCTGGCTGGATCAGAGGCAGAGTCACCATGGCTGTGTACTCCCAGGTTTCACGTACACTTGTCCTTTGCCTGCTGCTGTGGGGGCTTGGCCCCTCTGTGTCCCGCGCTGAGAAGCTGTTGGTGATCCCAATAGAAGGCAGCCACTGGCTGAGCATGCGCGGAGTCATCCAGCAGCTGCAGCAGAGGGGACATGAAGTGGTGGTCGTAGCATCAAATGCCTCTGTCTACATAAAAGAAGAACCATTTTTCACCATGAAGAGATACCCTGCGCTGTTCCAAAGGAAGGACATAGAAGCTTCTTTCATTGAACTTGGGTATAATGCTTTTGAAATTGAACCTTTTCTGCAGCACATGATCAGACTATACAAGAAAGGCCAAAGGGACTCTGCTATGCTTCTCTCTGCCTGTTCCCAGTTGCTGCACAACAAGGAGCTCATGGCCTCCCTGGGGGAAAACAAGTTCGATGCTGTGTTGGCAGACCCTTTATTTCTCTGTGGCCCCATCGTGGCTCAGTATCTGGCTCTGCCTGCTGTCTACTTCTTAGATGTCTTGCCCTGCAGTCTGCACTCCAAAGGTACCCAATGCCCCAGCCCAATATCCTATGTGCCCAGGCCTATGACTTCAAACTCAGATTATATGACCTTCCCCCAGAGAGTGAAGAATGCCCTGGTTGCCTTGTCAGAAAACTTCTTGTGCAGTTTGTTTTTTTCCTCGCATGTATCACTTGCCTCAGAAGTCCTTCAACG
Organism: Graphiurus murinus; assembly: GCA_004027655.1. Taxonomy (NCBI): domain Eukaryota; kingdom Metazoa; phylum Chordata; class Mammalia; order Rodentia; family Gliridae; genus Graphiurus; species Graphiurus murinus. The sequence goes on from PVLC010023271.1 coordinate 19,762, forward strand.
AGACCTAACTATCTGGGACCTTTTGAGCTATGGATCTATTTGGCTGATGAAAATTGACTTTGTGAAGGAGTACCCCAGGCCCATCATGCCCAATATGGTTTTTATTGGTGGGATCAATTGCATTCACAAAAAACCACTATCCAAGGTGTGTATTGGAGTGGGACTTTTATGTGCCCATGTACTTGCAAGTGCATTGCATGAAGGGTTTTGTTCAGATATGTCCTGAGCCAACATGCTGAGATAGTTCTACATGCCTTCTTTTGTTAATTTCTATCTTTCAGGTCTCCTAGGCTAGAATGTATCTGTCTTGGGCATCATCTTCTGAGTTATTTCTTCATAGCTAAGATTTTGGGAAAGCACTTTATTCTGGGGGTATCGGTGGGTAGTATTTAATTTAATGTTACAGGCTGAGTTTGGGGCACCTTGCAGAGAACAAAAATATGCCTCATGTGCTTTGTCCTGGATTGCATGAGATGGCCAAAGTTCAAGTCTGATAAAATGGTTTTTTGGCATTTGTAGTTCCTGTCAAGGGAAGCTGCCTTTATGGTCCTGGTTAAAGTTCTAGTTACTAGCTGTTCTAACATGAAACCAAATCCTGAAGCCTCTCTTCTCTACTAATAAAATAATTACTAAATAGGTGGAGTCAAATCAGGCTAGCTAATTAGGTTAGATTATATACTGACTTTTCTTCTTCAGAGTTTTAAGTGTGCATAAAGCAACATTCGCATCCTCTTGGAAATCTCAGTGGAGATGGAAGAGAATAAGAGGAGAGGCTTCTTGGCATTGAAGGTTCAGGAAGGACTCTCCAAGGAGGGACATTTATTCCTTAATTCTTCAAATATTGGTTGTGGAGCTGGTATAGCAGTGCATACCTGTAATCCCAGTACTTGGAAGGCTGAGACAGGAGAATTGCAAGTTTGTGGCCAGCCTTAGCAACTTAGCTAGGCTCTCTGCAACTTAATTTCAAAAATAAAAAGTAAAACAAAGCTGGGGGTGTAACTCAGAAGCATAATGTCTTTGGGTTCAATCCCCAGCACAAAAAACAAAAAACAAACAACAACAACAAAAGATTGTAGAGCTCCCTGTAGCCCTGGCACTTTGACTCTGGCTCCTGAAGAGGGATTGTGATCAGCCTCGGAGAGCAATGGACCTTGTTTCCAGTGTGTCTTCTATGTGATACATTGTTCAGCGATGATGTAGTTGTAATGGTCAGGCATTGCCTTTGGGCATTGGAAAGAACTACAGTGTGAAAACAGATGTTTGGTTGGTGCCTTCTCCACTGCCCAGTGAGAAGATTCCTCTTCTGTGGGCTTTGAGCCCTCACCTGTAAGGTGGACAGAGAGCTGTTGACCTGTTGCAGCCCAGTTTTAGGATCTTGATGTCCCTTGGCCTAGTGTGTTGACCAAGTGTGTGTTGGATGCTCTGGTCAGTTTGAGAAAGAATGAGACGTCACTTGTTTTCTAAAAAGAGATGATGAAATCTAACATAGAGCTGGCGGGGTGGTGCCTGCCTGTATTCCCAGTACCTGGGAGGATGAGATAGGAGGATCACAGGTTCGAGTCTAGCTTCAGCAACTTAGTGAGACTCTTGGCAACCTAGTGAGATCCTGTTTCAAAACAACAACAACAACAACAACAACAACAACAAATTTTTTTAAATAGCTCAGTGTATAGGTTGAAAGTAGAATGCCTCTGAGTATAATCTCCAGCAACACACACACACACACACACACACACACACGCTTTAACAGTACAGAACCATTAATGATGCCTTTTTTTTTTTTTTTTTTTTTTTTTGCGGTACTGGGGATTGAATTCAAGGGCATTCTACCTCCGAGCTATACCTCCAGCCCTATTTTTTATTCTTTATTTTGAAACAGGTTCTCACTAAGTTGCGGAGTGCCTCAGTAGGTAGCTGAGGCTGGCCACGAACCCAGATCCTCCTGTCTCAGCCTCCCAAGTACTAGGATTACAAGCGTGTGCCACCTCGCCTGGCTAATGATGCCCTTTTTGAAAGAGGAAAAGGAATAGAACCAAGGGACACATCTCAGAACAAAGGAAGGCAGTCTAGTCAACCTGTCCAAATCACCAAGGCATAAGAGCAACTTTTTGCATCACTGAAGGAACCATTCACTTTGGAACTGAAACTTTTTTCTTATACTTCAGTGACGCCTTCACGTAGGGGCATACCATTCTTCGAGCTATTTCCTCTTCAGTCCTCCTTTCTCTCCTCTTCCTTCCATGCTTCATGCTTTTTCCATTCTTCTGCTGGTCTCTCTCCTCATTTATCTTTTGACACTTTTCTCTCTAGCTTCCACACATGAGAGAAAATATATATTTTCTGAGACTGGCTTGCCCCGCTGAGCATAATATTCTCTGGTTCCATCCACTTTCCTGCAAATGACAAAATTTTTTTTTTCTTCTTCATGGCTGAGTATAGTCCCATCGTGTGTCTGTTCTACATTTTCTTTATACATTCATCTGTTGATGGACATTGAGTTTGGTTCTACAATTTGGCTGTTGTGAATTGTGCTGCAATAAACGTGTGTGTGTGTATGTGTGAAATCATCACTATATTATCCTGACAGATTACTTGGGAATGATATGGAGGAGTGGTACAGCTGGGTCGTATTCCTAGTCTTTTGAGGAACCACCATACTGCTCTCCACAATGCTGTATTAATTTACAATTCCACCCACAGTGTATAAGAGTTCCTATTTTCCCTCATCCTTGCCAGCATTTCTTATTATTTGTGTTCTTAAAACTTTGGAGTTGTGTATGCATAATGGAAATTCCAATGCAAATGAAAGGACTTATTTATAAGCCTGCAAGGACATTTCCCATCACACTGGCCTTCTGCCCATTCCCGGGACATTCCCAAACCTTTCCCAGCTCAGGACCCTTGGACATGCTGCCCTCTGTTACAGAGATGCCGTCTCTGAATCTTCCAGGTGTGTCTGCTCATCTTTCAGGTCAGCGTACGAGTCCCTTCCTTGGAGAGTCGCGCAGCATCCTGTGTAGTTTCCTTCAGAGCATCATTTATTTCAGGTAGACAGTTTTTCATTGAGCAGCTCCTCCGTGTCATCACCCACATGGGGGCAGGTGTGGTTTTGTGTCATCACAATGTGCCGTGTGCTGCATCCTGAACACCTGGCAATGGGTCTGAACCTGCGAGGTGCGTCCTGAATGTCAGCACCTAAGGCATGTGTGTAACGGGCATTCGCCATATATTTGGCAAATGAGCAGAAGTTAAAAGGTACAAGCCGGGTGTGGTGGCTCACACTTGTAATCCCAGTACTTGGGAGGCTGAGACAGGAGGATCCGGGTTCACTGCCAGCCTCACCTCCTTAGTGAGGCTCTCTGCAACTTACTGAGACCCTGTTTCAAAATAAAGAATAAAAAATAGGACTAGGGGTGTACCTCGGAGGTAGAGTGCCCTTGGGTTCAATCCGTGGTACTGCAAAATAAATAAATAAATAAATAAATAAAGTACAAACTGAGAACTAGTTACTGGATTGGTAGTCATCCCCAACAGTTTTTTATTCTCCTATAATGACATACAAATATATATAATTATATGTTTATAATTTTATATGCTTTACAAAATAGGGTAATAATACATGGCCATTCCTCACTTATTCATATGTCATGTTTATTGCTTCAGTTCTAAATATCACATATTTTTTGTATGTTCCTGGGTATTGAATCCAGGGACAGGCTACCTCTCATCTACATCCCCAGTCCTTTTTATTTTATTTATTGTGTTTTTTTGGGGGGGGTACTGGGGATTTAACTCAAGGGCATTTTGTGACTTGAGATGCACCCCAAGCCCTATTTTATTTTGAAACAGGGTCTCACCAAGTTGCAGAGAGCCTCACTAAATTCCTGAGGCTAGCTGCGAACCTGTGATCATCCTATCTCAGCCTCCTAAGTACTGGGATTACAAGTATGTGCCACCAGCCTGGCATACTTTTCATTTTGAAATAGGGTTTCATTAAGTTACTGTGCACTGGCCTTGAACTTGTATTCCTCCTGCCTTAGCCTCCCAAGTACTAGGATTACATGATGTCAAGCTATTATATCTATTATTAATTGTTAAATAATATTTCTTTGTATTTAGGTCCCATAGTTTGCTCTGCTAGCCAACTAATCTAGTTTGCTACGGAGGAACATTGAAATTTGTATTCTAGGACTTTTCGTTGTGACTTTCAGCATTATATCAACAAAGGTCAAATATTTTGTAGTTTTCTTCATATTGTTGCTGGGATGGGAACCCTGAGGAAGTCCCTCAAAAGGGAGATGACCTCAACCCAGGCTATGAGGGTCCTTGATGTCATCACAGAAAGAAACTTAAGGTCAGTCATAGTGAGGCACAGACTGATTTTTTTGGGAGAATGAGGAGAGTGAGGATGTTGGAGAAAATGTGCTAGGTACATCTTAGCTAGGTATATTTATACATGTAAAATCCACAGTTTGGGAACATGACTTGATGTTTTTAGTTCACCTTTGTGTTGGAGATGGGATGGAGATGGGATATATCAATTACTACTGAGTAGGGGTCATTTTCTTTCTTTGTTCTTGACAATTCTCTGGTAATTTTTCCCATTAGAGTTTTTTGTTGTTCTGCTCTGTGAGCTTAAACAGGCCTACACTGATACAATATCGAGAGTTTGACCGAAAGTAGAACTCACAGATGATGTAATCAGATAATCTACTAGGTCTAATAATTCATTTAATAGTGTTGTTTGTGATCAGAGTATGTGAAAGTGAACTCCAAATTTTGACTTTTAATCACAATCACTCTTGTTTTGTCCCACCTGTCTCCTTCTACCTGTCCTTATGGTTTTTTTTTTTAATTTTACTTCAATATTTCTTCTTTTTCTCATTTATTTTCTTACATGGTTTTACAGTTTTCTGCTACTACAATGAATATGTTGACTTTTTCCATTTCTATCTCTAGCCAATTATTTACTCATCATTGAGCAACTTCACAAAAATATTGACTTCCATAACTTTACTTATTTATTTATTTTTGCGGTACTGGGGATTGAACTCAGGGGCATTCTACCTCCGAGCTATACCCCCAGCCCTATTTTTTATTCTTTATTTTGAAACCGAGTCTCACTAAGTTGCGGAGTGCCTCACTAAGTAGCTGAGCCTGGCCGCAAACCTGGATCCTCTGGTCTCAGCCTCCCGAATGCTGGGATTACAAGTGTGCGCCACCACGCCCGGCTCGACTTCCATAACTTTAAAAACACTAGAATGTAGTCATTTTCTGCAAAAGGAATTTTAGTTTCTTCTGTTCTAAATTCCACCCAAACATCAGGGTTGTTGAGTCACTAGACTCTCTAAAAAGATTTGGCAAGTTCTGTTGATAGCGAGGATCCCTGTTTGGCTGCTGACTTTCCAGACAATTGATTTGTTTTTCATTATTTTGTATTATGTCACCATTGTTTGGGGGCAAATGGTCTTTATTTAATTAATTTTCTTCTTTAGGATGTTTATAAGGATAGACTGCTATATTTTATCAACTGCTTTTCTGGCATTTACCAATATAATCATATTCCTCCACCCTTTTAAGTTTGCAAAGTGGTGAATTGTGTATACAAACCATTGGTTGCTTCCCTCCTTGTTCTATGTAAGCAAGCTTAGGTGTGAAGATAGCTGAGTAAATTATACCTACACCTTCTTTGTCTTATTTAAAGTATTTGTCAGAAATTTCACTTTTTCAAGAATACCAACGCCAATCTCAATATCCTGAATGGGGAGGGGAGGTGGGGAGGGAGCCGGGGGAAAGCCCACCAAGTGCTGTGTGCATGTGTGTCACTACCACTGTGAACTACATTATGATATGAGACTATAAGGCACCAATACAAGCATAAAAATAAATTTCACTTTTTCTATATCAATCTCACCACTCCCATCACTCCTGTATGATTTTGTTTCAATTCCCTAATACCTCCTAAGTACCCTTTGTCTTCAAGCTTTCTTCTTTGTTCTTTTTAAATACCATGCAGTTGGTTTGTGTGTGTGTGTGTGTGTGTGTGTGTGTGTGTGTGTGTG
>PVLC010023272.1:0-25869 GCA_004027655.1 Graphiurus murinus
GTTTCCTACCAGGTGCTTAATCTTACCCATCATGGGGTCTCAATGAGTCATTCAACGAGCCCTGTCTTAGGTTGATATTGCCCTGAGAAAATCGAACCCGTCATTGACTACCAGGCCCTGTGCAAGACAGTGCTTGCAGTTTTATTCCATGTAAATCTGCTCGTATACTAACAAAGGCATTGATCACAAGGCGTACAATGAGTGGTAGAATGCATAAGCCTAGAATGACTATTGCTGCTAATCCGATAACTCCTCCCAGCAAGGAGGTAAACGAGGGCCAGGTAGGCACTAAGGATTGAAGCCAATATACAAATGTCTTAGCTGTTTCTGCCATATTAATATTAATAGAAATGGGCTCTGCATTACGTAGACCAAAAATCTCCTGGTGTAACTTTAACAAATCCTTTTTTTTCCATCTTTCTTTTTTATATATATTTATATATATATTTTTTTTAATTGGTGCATTGTAATCACACATCTTAGTTAGGTACAAGCTAGTATAGGTAAAGGCATACATGCACACATTTCTCATTTAACCCTTCCCCAATTCCACCAATGCTGGAACCAAAGTGTGAGAGAGTGGGAGGGAAACAGGTTCTTGGGGGAAATCTTCAAAACCAAAACAAACAAAATCACAGGAAAGTGATTAGCTCCCACTTTACATAGCAACTTAGGATTACCTGGCATGATGCAAGAAGAGGGTGCCAGGTTGTAGATACAGTGGGAGGGTCTCTATGTCCCTATTCTCCACCTCCACACCCTCCCTTCATGGAGCCTTCTGGCACACTTGATTCAGAACTTTCTTTCACTGTCTTGCCTGAGCCTCTCAGAACTGTAAGGAGTGTGTTGTCACCAACTTGCTTGAAGCCATCTAACTTTGGAGGTAGAGCTTGTGGTGAGATCTAAACCCTTCAACCCCCCCCCGCCACCCCCCCACACACAGCCTTCATGTTGCCGCACTTCTTCCCTTTAGTAGTTTTCAGCCTGCCTCCTCTGTCCACTCATCCCCTCTGCCTATTCTTCACCTTCTTCTGTTCCCAGTTTTTTCTTCCCATCCTTTCTTTCCCCTCTATTCATTCACTTTTCTTTTTTCTCAAAACCCTGGCTCAAAAGGTCAAGCAGAGGTTATTTGAGGAGTTAGAGAGGAGGGAGTGATGATAACTGCAGGCAAATTCCTTTTTTTTTTTTTTTTCATGTTTCTTTAAATAGTTTTACAAAGGTGGTTTGTGTTCATACAACAAAAAGGGAAGGAATCACTATTTAGCGACTGCCTCCTGATGCCAGGCTCTATGATGGTTGCTGTATTAATATTATCTCCTTTACTTGGCTCTTCACCATATTCCTTTGACAGTCCCACTTCATAGATGAGGAAGCTCATCTTGTCCAAGGTTACAAAGTAAGTGCGGGAGCCTTAAATTCAAACCTAGATCTATGGACTCCCAAACCTTTGCCTGTTTTACTATAGCATGCTGCTTCAGAAATAAATCATTCCGGCTGCAAACCAGACTTCCCAGTTACTCTGCATCTTTGGGACAAGTCACTTTTCTTCTTTGGTTGTCATCGCCTATAGATTAGGGATAATGATTACCACATAGGCCAGTTTTTATGCTAAATGATTGAGCCATACAAAATGCTTAGCTCAAGATCAGCCCTAGAAAATGTTACTCTACCTTACTTCTTTAGTAAAATGGGAATCACCGAGGTGAGAAATGCTAGGCACGTAAGCTGCCCTGGCTTTGATCATGTGTGATGTCTTGGTTAAAACAGTCCTCCATTCTCTATTTTATTTTCAGTTGTTGTTAAACAATGCTGCACATCCTTCAAGGCTGTACCTATATAGCCATGTGAACTGAGAGCAATGTTGCAGAGTGATCGACAGTGTGAGCCGTGAGCTAGAGCAAATCGGCTTTCCCAGTACCCGCTGTCTGACCTTGGGCTAACTAAGCTGGGCCTTGGTTTCCTTATTGAAAGTGTGTGGAGATGGTAGTGCCTATTTGTCAGGGTTGTATTAGGGAATAAATTAGATAGTATATGCAAAACATTTAGCATTGTTCTACCAGAAAACATGAACTAAATAAGTGATAATGATCATCACTATTATTTAATATTGCTGTGGGTTTTTTATATTCTTGGGCTAAAAATCTTGGAAGAAACACTACAAGAATATATTTCATACCATTGTAATTAGACCCTGTTATTAAATGCTGGTTGCCTTCATAGTTTGATAAGTGCAGTAATCAGTGATTTATTTACTGATAAGCTGTTTTTCTTCTGCATGGGAGCGATAGCAATGCAGGCAATGTGTTATGTATCCCACAACACTCTTGAATAAAATGCCACTTCCTCAGGAACAGCTAGAAATACCGATGCTAATTTTTCCTGTGCTCAGGAAAAGCAAGAGCGCTTCTGCTGCAAAGGGCTGGAAGGAGCTCTCCAGAAACATTATGTCATCCTAATTTGCACTGCCAAGGGATGAGCTCATCGGGGCGGGGTCTCTCGGGGCTGCAGCTGTGCCAGTTCCTCACTTGTATGATGTGCGTCCTCCAAGCTCCTCTCCCTCGCTACCTCCTCCATCCACCCCCTGCCTGCCTGCGCCAAACAAGAGGCACTGCATGATGAATTATTTAAAACCCGAAGCGAACTCCTGCAAAATATAACCAGGCATCAGAAGGCACACACAAAAAAAGCAAACTGTGCATTTTGGTTATTTTGTATTTTTTTAAGCAGTTGCAGAATTGCTGTTATCAATGAGAAGAGACTTCTGTTGCTTCTCTTTGCTTCTACTTCTTTGTCTGAGAACAGTATCTTTCCCCTCTTCTACTTAAAATAACAGCATGATCTATGAATGAACCGATGCTGGGTCTGAGCTGGTCACAGGTCTGTCCCTGAGCTATATGGCTGTGGCAAGGGAAAAATATGTGAGTGAATTTTCACATTCTTTTCATTATAATGTGTATTATGAATATCTTCCTTTAAACTGTTGCCATTTTACCTGGCAGTATAGGTAGTGATTGAAGTTGGGCAGCTGGAGTCTGGATCCTAACACAGATGTGTGTACAGTCTTTGTAATAGTGAGAATTGTGCTACTTCTCTAAGCCTTAGTTTCTCCATCTGTAAAATGGGGCTAATAATCAAGCCCAGATCAAAAGATTGTTGCAAACTTTGAATGAATATTGCATGGTCATCATCAAGCATAGTGCCTGGTCTATAGCATGTCCTTAATGAATGAGTCATCATTAATAGATACCCATACTTAACTGCTTAATAACTATGCGGGGGTGGGGAGAGAGAGAGAGGGGAAGGGTTTTACTATGAATTAAAAGGAAGATATAAAGGTATCAGATATTTTGAAGGAAATTATTCACTCATGAAAAAGGACTGTTTGTTTTACCTTTTATTATGGAAATCTTCAAGCATACAATGAATAGAATCATATAGGAACACCCCCACAGCCATCACCCCATTTCAACCACTATCAACATTCTTCCAGCTTTATTTCATATACTCCCCATTCTTTTTTTTTTAAGTGGAGTATTTTAAGAGCAAATCCCAGACATTATATCTTTGCACCCATAATACTCGAGAATGTACCTCTAAAAGAAAATTATTTTATTTTAAGCTTAACCACATTTATTATGATACCCACAACATTATCATCTAAGGTCCAGTCTGTCTCATAAGTTCCCCAATTGCTCAAAAATGTCTTTTATATCTTTTTTTTAATCACAGGTAGAACATATTCCCCCATGCTTAAAGTTTTTATAAAAGGGATTCCAAAACACAAATGTTATGTGAATTCTTGCTTTATCAGAGCTGAATTCAATCTGATTTTAAAAAACATATGTTGGTATTTATGAAGTAGAAAAAAAAGCAAAACTGCTAATTTGTTTTTACCATTGTTAATCTGAATAATTTGTTTTAAAGTAAGAGGTTCTGTGCTCGTTAGGGTAATGAATAAATAACTAATATATGTTAATTTTTAACCATTAATTTTATCTCTGTGATTCAGATTGCCAGTATTTCAGTGTGCTCCTTGTCTGAACATATGACTTTAAATCTTATTTAAACCAATGCATAGTGTATAAATAAAATTGTAATTTATTGATTCATTCCTTGCTGTAGATATTCATTAGTTTGTTTTATCTTAGATTTAATAATTGTGAATCACTGTCTGCATTTGAAATACATCTAGAAAATAATGCTCAGTATTGCCAATAGCTGTTCTTAAGTGTGAGCATATAATTTATCTTGTAGAAAATACATCTCTTTCCATTTAAGGGAAATGGCTCAAGATGTGTTTGGAGCTCATATAACCAATATTAATAGTAAGACCCCAGGGAGAGAGGAGTTAGGGCCATAAGAATTTATATGTACATTCTACTTTTCATAAAAGATATTGTCTGTGTTTCATTACTGAACATAAGTTTGCAGGATGACATCATATTCTTCTGTGACAAATCAAGGTCATTCAGAAGCCTCTGAGGGGGTCCTGGTTACTTTCCTAACAGTGTCTCTTGTAATGCCCCCTTTTCCTCATCCCGCATATGCCCGTGACTCCCTCTACTTTGGACAACTTGCCATTCTCTGTTTTCTTGACCCTATTCTTGTTCTCAAGAATTGCCACAGGCTTAAGATTGGGTTGTTGAATTTGGTAAATAAAAATACTTGATTAAATTTGAATGTCACATAAACAATGATTATACATGTTTGTATATTTCCCAAGTATTACATGAATATACAAAAATTTTATTTATAGTTTCTCTGGAATTTGAATCTAACTTGGAGTCCTGAGTTTTATCTGGCAATTCTAACCTAAGGAAACCCTCTAGCTTTTCTTCCAGGAAATCTTCTCTTGGACCCTCCCTACCCCACCACCATAGCACTTTGCCAGAACCTCTAATAAAATACATAAGCAACCAGCACTTCAGAGAAGTGACATATATGTGTCTACCTACCACTTTGTAACACAAACACATCTGATTCCTGGAGTCCTAGGATTTTGCTTTTGCACTTGGGTGAAGAAGTCGGAGGTATCTAAAAGTAAACAAAGAGCAGATCACGAAGGGCTTTATAAACCACACTGAGAAATGTGAATTTAAATGATAAACAGTAGAGGGTGATTGGAAATTTTTCAGAACTGGAATAGCATGATCTCACTCAGCTTCTGAAGCAACTGCTTATATGGCATACAGAGAAAATGGGGCGGAAACTGGGCCAGGGAGCCCAGGTAAGAGGTTGTTAGCTGGGCTCTACTCAGGAGGCCAAGACAAGAGGATCAAACATTTGAGGCCAGCCTGAGCAACATAGAGAGATGCTATCTCAAAAGGAAAAAAGACGTTATTATTTGGAGAGTCAATACTTAGCAGAGATAGTGGAAAATCGGAATGAGACCAAGACTTTAGTGTTTTGTTGTTGTTGTTTGTTTGTTTGTTTCTGAAGTAAAATTGATAGAACTTTGGATTGATTGGGTGTAAGGGCTAAAGATGAGGAACAAGGCCTGGATAACTCCTGGGTTTCTGGCTTCTACAAATGTTTAATGAAGGTTTCACTAATGACAGGCAGGAATGCAGTTTTAGAAGGTCTGGACAGGAAAGTTATTTGGGAAAATTATCAGTGAGTATTGAGAGTTAAATCCATGATAATGGATGAAACTAGCCAGAGAGAGAGTGTAAAATTAAAATAGAGAGGGCCCTGAGACGTGGCATTTTGCAGATAAGTATTTGTCATACGTAAACTAAAGAAAAGGCATGTGATTGAATGACCTCAACACCAGCATCAGCTTGGAAAAGAGTAGTGCGTCATTAATATGACCTTGCTATTCTACATCCAGAGGTTTGTTTTATATAGGAAGAGTCATGGGTTTTATTTGATTTATTTTTGACACCATCCTTGACCCCCCAAATGAATTTCTCTTAACCCCTTTCTGACTACCTCCTTCATATTTTATCAGTATTTACTGAAGACTGATGGAATATAGTGGATAAACTACTTTGAGTTGAAGGGAAGAAAATAATCACAAAAATTCCAATACTGCCAGTAATTACTAAAAATGGCATATTATTTAAAACTAATTCCTTTTGGGAATCTTCAAAGTAGTACCACTTTTATGTACTTGCACAAAGATAATGCAGGGTCTTGCAGAGGCTTAGAATGGTTTGGCAGTAGAAAACTTGATGATAATCATATGTGAGCCACTACCAAATAGCATTTCCCTCATAAATAACCTGTGATGAGAAAGGTCTCTTGAAACATTAAAACAGGAGGTCATCTATTTACCAATTTCCTGGACGAACCAGTGTTTGCCATTGTACATTCACAAACATATGAAAGTCAATCACTAAACCAAACATAAGGAGGGAGGGAGGAGGGAATGGGGTGGAAATTGGGGAAGGGTTCAATGAGAGATATGTGCATGTATGCCTCTACCAGCATGTACCTAACAAACATGTATGATTACAATGCACCAATAACAAAATATCTTTAAAAATAAATAAAGCTCACAACCAACAGGCTACTCTCTCGGTCAGTGGCCTCCAAAGTTTTGCCAAGAATCCTCCACAAGAACTTAGAAAGCAGTGTACACTCTCACATCTTAAAGTTGAATCCTTACATTTTGCACTTTAGGTCCAAATAGTTGCAAAGAATGTAATATTAATGTTTTAATTTTAAAATTTGTGGCATCACTTTAAAGTATCCAATGGAAGCTTAAGTATGTAAGTATTAAGTATCCACCATCATCTACTTTTTTTGTGTGTATGGTACTACACTCCCAGCCCTTTTTATTTTTTATTTTGAAACAAGATCTTGCTAAGTTACTACACTCTGGCCTCAAATTTGTGATCCTGCTATCTCAGCTCCCATGTACTAGGATTGCAGGAGTGTACCACTGCACCTGGCTTTATCTCCGTGTGTGTGTGTGTGTGTGTGTGTGTGTATGTGTGTGTGTGTGTTACTGGGGATTGAACCCAGGAGATTATAACTCTGAACTACACCCCCTGCCCTATTTTATTTTTTATTTTGAAACAGGGTCTCACCAAGTTGCAGAGGGCCTTGCTAAGTTGCTAAGGCTGGCTACAAATCTGTTATCCTCTTTTCTCAGCCTCCCTTCTTCCACTTTTTTAACTGGAAGAAATTTTACTTGTTCTTTTTCTTGTTAACTCTTTTTCTATTCTACTTTCTCCATAGAACGTTATCCCAATCAATTTATACAATATTGATTTTTATCAGTTACCTTATTATTACCTCTAAAATATATTTATAAATTAAAATATTTTACATTTTCTTTGACCATATAATTCTGACTGCTACACACTTTTTTCTGGTATGAATTGTACTTATAAGTAGTGATCAACCCAACATATATTCATTCAAAGTTTGAGAAGTAAGTGAATATAAAAGATTAAAGTCTTTAAACCACATCTCTTAAGATTGAGGGGCTTTTTAAAATTCATGTATCTATGGATGAATATTACATGTTACTAGAATGAGACACACTTCAGCATCCATTTGGTTCTTATTTTCCTTTTTTAATGGGAGTACTGGAATGAAAACAGCTTGTCCACATAGTCAAGTAGACAGGAATGGAAGGAGTTTCTGTTGCATTAATGTCACTCAGTTATTTGAACTGCTTCCAAGAGAGGTACATACCAGATGTCACATATCATTAGATGCTGTTTTTAGTGTTCTAACTCAACTAGGTTTCCTTCAATATTCTTGAAACCAAAGAATTAGAAACTATTTCAATTGCAAAAGCACCATTTTTATCCAGTGCTCCATTCACGTTTTATAACACCAACAATGATTTCTTGAACTGACTCCTTGGTTGCCACTCTGGAGGTCTTACCATCCTGGGACAGTTCACAGAAAGATGGATGAAAGGTTGCCTTTTCTCAAAGTGGGAGAGTGGGAGAGGGTGGTTTGGGGATATGGACAAAGAAAGCCTTCTCTCTCCAACAGCAAATATATTCCCAAATTAGCTGTGGGACAAGAACACTATAGAAAGTGAATTTACCAGTTAGGCAGCATTAAAAAAACATATTTCTTTAAAAAGTAATTGCTTTGGAAAAAGGCAAGTTCAAAAAATTGATGATAAACTAGGCCCAGCAAACACTATAAAAGATGAAAAATCTTTAACATGTTAAACAGGTAGTTCTTTTGCTAAGTAAATGACTTTAAGTTCTTGTTTCACTTTAAATGGGAGTGAAACAAGAACTAAATGTTTTATACAATTCATCTAAGTATTTTATATAATGCATGATTGAGACGATGGCAATTCACATTTATTGAGAGGTTGCTGTGTGCCAGGATCCGTTGTATTTAGTTTGTATTTGTTGTTTAATCCCTACAACAGCCCCCAAAAGTAAATATTTTTCCATTTTCGTTTTGTAGATGAGGAAATTGGAGTACAGAGACCGTAGCTCGCACAAGATCATGCGGCCTGTAAGTGGCCCAGCCAGCAGTCTTGCTCGAGAGCCTATGTTCTATGTTCTTCATAGACAGGCTGTAAGGACTTGGCCTAGATTATTGAGTTAAAAATAAGATGTGTAGCTGTGTATGGTGGCACACACCTGCAATACCAACTACTCAGGAGGCTGAGGCAGGAAGATCACAAGTTCAATGCCAGCCTGGGCAACTTAGCGAGACCCTGTTTCAAAACAAAGAAATAAAAAGGGCCAGCCAGGGGTGTAGCTCGATGTAGATGATTCCAGTACTGCCATGGAAAAAAAAGTACAGTCCACATATTTACCTTACCATCTGATGGTTTTCATCTTTAAGAAGCTGTTTTGATTAACTGCCCAACTGATCAAGTCAAAGTGTTAAGAGTTCCTCCACTAGCCAAGCGTCATACTGCATGCCTTTAATCCCAGTACATGGGAGCCTGAGACAGTAGGATCACAGGTTGAAGGCCAACCTCAGCGACTTAGGAAGACCCTGTGTCAAAGTAAAAAAATAAAAAGGGCTGTGTGTATAGCTCAGAGGTAGAAATATCTCTGGCTTAAAAAAAAAAAAAAAAGTCTTCTACTGGACTATAGATATTAAATAATCATCATCATTATCATCATCATCTTATATCTATAAGCCAGAAATGATGTAGGGCATCTGTTAGTCTACCAAAACTGCTTAGTCAGTTTGATTAAAAAACATAAAAAATCACCTTGTACATGGTAAAAATAGATATTATGAAGTTTTCAGCAAATCCAAATAGGTTTTCAACCAAGTAAAGTTTTTAATCAAATGTTTTACATTTCTCTCAGCTCATTACACCTTAGGAAAACAATTCTCCAAGTACTTTTAAGCACACCACAGGATAGATTAGCAATATAAATATCAATATAGTTTAATTAAACATCTGTGCAACTTCTTTTTTTATTTATAAAGAAAATTATTCACCTTTATTGACAGATTGGAAATAGGGCTTAAGTAAGGGAATGACAGCATAAACTTTGATAGAAAAGTTCAATATTTTTAGAATAACTATTTTTATAAAATATAGGGTTATATACAAATAGCAACTTATAACAAAATCCAAATGAAATTATTTTTTAACATAGCCCCAAAACTCACTTTTGTTTCTTCTAAAGCAGAACTATATTTTTTGTTTTCCCAAGTCACTTAATATAGTTTTTTTAAAAAGCAAAGTTTTAAAAGTTTGCTTTTCATACAAGATAGAATAACAGGAATTAGATTTACTCTATAACACAAAGGGAGAAAACATTCAAAGATTAAGAAAGTGTTAAGACACTGGAGAGCAGGCAGGACAGGACTGTAATCCCTGAGAAAGGAACAAAAAGCTAAGTGGCCCCTGGAGCATCCCTGCTGTACTCCTACAGGCAATCTCTAGCCATAATACAAGAAAGGAGAGGCCTTGCCAAATCTGACAATCGCTCTATGCAACTTCTTAACACAAAACAACAGTGACCACTTGTATCTTCTTCTACCCAACCTTCCACTTCTTCTGTAACTTCCTGCTTTTACTTAGCATGTGTAAGATACTCAAACCATGAGCATCTGCATATTTTCTCAAGCTCCCTCCCCTATTTTCTTCAATTTACCACATCATTCCAATGTACACTTAGTTTTATCGAGATTTAACAATCAAATTGCACATCTCCAGTCAAGCATCTACTACTGGCCACATCCATGTTAGGCTCTGGGGGCAACCACAGTGAGTGCAGGAGTGTCTCCCTCCTACCCCTGAGAGTCTGGAAGAGTAGGTGAGCGGCAGTACAGTGTGGTAAGTGAGATACGACAGGTGGGGACCACACATGGCAAATGGGCCTTGGGAATTGGGCTCCTCCTTGACCAGCCATGGAGGGGTCGCCCCAGTGCTCAGTCACTGCCCTCTGCCTGGTTGGCTGAGTGACTTTACTAACTCCCTCACTAACTCCTTCAGTGACTGGTCGTGTGGTTGAGATTAACCTTCTGAATGGCTGTAGCTGACTACAAGGCTTTGGTCTCAGCTTTTGCATTTTTCCTTCTAGATGAGAAAGTAGGAGCCAGGGAACTAGAGGTCTTCCAGGTATTTCCCACCTTACCCTTCAAGGAAATTAGAGATTTCTGTTAGTTTTTTGCCTCCCTCCATCCCCCATGGTTTGGATAGCTCTTGCTGCTTCTGCTGCCACTACTGGGGCTCTGAAGGAAAAAGACCATGGGCATCAGAGAATGATTTCTTTCCTTCACGAGATGCTTAGCCTCCTCCATGCTGTGTTGTAATAGAGCATCTCAGACTAATAACAATAAGTGATCCATGTAGAAAGGACATCATAGAAACTGTGGCACTAACTAGTCTTGAAAATTCACCTCATGCCTTAACATTGCCTGTGTATAAACATTTCTGAAAAAAAGTTCAAAATTTCACTTTTAACCCACATGACCTTGGCTATCAAACCTTGAGCAGAGGTAGGAAAAAGGAAGGGGTTTGGTGGTTGGAACTACCTGCTGTAGGCTGACTTCCAGTGGAGGTAGGGCACAGAAACATAAATCTCTGTACAAGAGGGCTTGTCAACCTCCAATTCAGCCTGGGCTGAGGCTGATATCCAAGGAGGCACATCACCAATGGGAGGCAGTGGTGTCCTGGAAGATGTGTGGATTTGATATGGAATGTAATGCTTTGCGATTTAATAGCTGTGTGACCTTGGCCAAATTAATATCTCTAAAGCTCTTCACTTTTTGCATGGTGTTATTGTAAGGAGAAAATGAGACAGCATGTATAGAATATTAGACCAATGACAGCATTCACTCCATCAATCTTGGCTCTTACATTTCAAGTAAATTAAATGACTTCCTGAAGATGTACCACTGGTTAAATGGAAACCCATCCAGAGCTAGAAAGTGAATTCAGCTCTCAGGCTGGAGTGTGCTCATTTGTTGTGTGTTCAGTAATCTGCAATGCTGCAACACTGACCTGTTTTCTTCCAGCCCTCAGCTCCGAGCACATTTCCTAAAGATGTAGTGACAAACATTCATGTTAAACATCTGTGAATTCGCTGAAATCCTTGGTTGAAAAGGAAGAAAATGTCCCCAAAGAAGATTATGGGAACAAGATTTCTGAATACAGCAGACCCCAGATCTGCTGTTTATGAGTATCAGCTCTTTTGTCCTACCCCTTAAAACTTGTGATAATTTACCTATGTCACATTTTGAAGAGTAAGCCTGCCATTATTGGCCTAGTAACCAATAGTTATTTGTGTGCTAATCAGTAGTTATTGTTGCTTTGATCTTGCCTGGAAGCATTTCAAGAAGCTTGTCAGATTGTTTTGGTACCACCACATGGAGAACAGGAGGCAGCCTTTGATGATAATCAAGACATCACTAACTAATGACTTCCTCTGTTGATTTTAAACCCCAGTGAATTGCTTGTTATCCACGTGAAACCAGCAGAAATGTGTGGTGTGCTCATTCTGTGCAAGAAATGGACCAAGTCACGAGGGACCACAAAGATGAAGACAGTATGGATTCTGCCTGCCAGAAGTTCCCAGTTGTGGAAGAGGATCAGACATATCCATAGAGAACTAAAATAAAACTGTACAAAAATTATATCAGTTAGCTGTAAGCACAGTAATGCTGAGTAGCAAACCACACAAAACCCAATGGATTAAAACAACAGTTGTGTATTCTCACTTATTCATGTGCAGGCTACCTGGGGTTCAGTTAACCCAGATTGGATTTGGCCAGGCTGGGCTTCAAACTATGGGTGGGGTACAGGTTTTGCTTCACATGACTCATCTACCTTAGCTTAGGTTTGCAAGCTTGCCAGGGTGTGTTCTTCTCACAAAGATGGCAGAATCAAGAGGGGCAAACAGAAAACTGCTCTACCCTTTGAAGCCTTGATGCAGAATGGGCACACCATTGTGTCTGCCCGGGTTCTCTGGCTGAAGCATGTTCCATGGCCAAACCCTGAAAGAATGCTCTACCGCTAGAGGAAGAAACTACCATGTTAGGTAATAAAGGGCCTGGGTGCAGGGAAGAGTGCGGCCCTGAGAAGAACAATGCACTGTCACGGGAAGGTGATGAAAGTTCCAGGTGTTGGGAGGCATAATACAGAGATTCAGGCATTCTGATGGGGAAGTCAGTTGCTAGTTTCTGAAGAATATGGCAGCTGAGATAACCTTGAAGAATTTCAATAAGCCAAGCTGGGGTTTGGGCATTCCAAATGGAGTAAGCACCATAAAGAAAATCCTAAACAGTACTTTTATAAGGTGATGAAAACTCTTAAGGGAGTGACTAGAGATAGGAATCACATGGACAGGGATCAGAAAAAACATGTTAGCAATTCTTAAACATTTTGAGTTCATCTGAGAATTTGTTGAATGCTCTTAGGTTTTATCCTAGAAAAATGCACTTTTAAACATGTATATATAAGTTAAGTTCTATAAATATAGGAGACTGAAGACCATTCTAGGTTGGAATCAACTTGTGAATGGCCTTGAATGCTATGCCAAGGGACTAATTCTTCACTCAGAAGGAAATATAGGGTCATGAAAGATTTCTGGTGTAATCTTGGAGAAACATGATAAGAGCTAAATTTCAGCAAGGTTGCATAGGATATAGTTTAAGTAATTGATTAAAGATGGTTAAAGATAGCCAGGCATGGTGGCACACGCTTGTAGTCCCAGCATTAGGAGGCTGAGACTGGAGGATTCAGGTTCATGGCCAGCCTCAGCTGCTTAGTGAGGCCCTTCCCAACTTAGTGAGACCCTGTTTCAAAATAAAGAATGAAGCTGGGTGTGGTGGCGCATGCTTGTAATCTCAGCATTTGGGAAGCTGAGACCGGAGGATCCGGGTTCGCGGTCAGCCTCAGCTACCTAGTGAGGCATTCCGCAACTTAGTGAGACCCTGTTTCAAAATAAAGAATAAAAAATAGGGCTGGGGATATAGCTCAGAGGTAGAATGCCTCTGAGTTCAATCCCCAGTACCACAAAAAAAATTTAAAAAAGAATTAAAAAGTAGGGCTGGGGCTGTAGCTCAGAGATAGAATGCCCCCAGTTTTCATCCCCAGTACTACAAAAAAGAAAAAAAAAAAAAAAGATAGTGGCTGGGAAGAAAAATATTAGAGGTAAATAGACCAGCTAGCCAACCATTTATAATCCCATTAAGAGGATAGTACCTAGGAAAAGGATATAAAAAAGAAAGAACAGGCCGGGCTTGGTGGCAGCATATGCCTGTAATACAAGTACTTAGTGAGACCCTGTTTCAAAAAAAATAAAATAAAAAGGGTGGGGTTATAGCTTGGAGGTAGAATGCTTTTGGATTCAATCCCCAGCACCAAAAAAAAAAAAAAAAAAGCTATGGTAGCACATACCTATAATCCCAGCAACTTAGAAGACTGAGGCAAAAAGATCACAAGTTTGAGGCCAGCCTGGACAACTTAATGAGCCCCTGTCTCAAAATAAAAAGAAAGAGTTGGGGATGTAGCTCACTGGTAGAGTGCACCTTATTTCTATCCCCAGACTAGGGTGGGTGGGGCGAAGGCAGGGAACAGATAGGAAAGAACTTGGGAAAACAGAATCCAAAGAACCTAGAGTTCAGGTTAGCAAAGAGGAAGAGACACAGGAGTTCAGTGTACATTCTCTGTCAAATCTTACCGTGCCCTAAAAAATAGGTATTGCTATTTCCATTTATGGCTGAGAAAATTGCATTATAGACTAAGCAGCAAAATATAACTCTAACCCTGCTTTGTAGCTACAGAGTCTCTGTTTGTTCCACTTCATCCTCTTGAAGCCTAAGCTTCAGGAGTGCAGCTTTGGTTTTCCATCAAGTCCTGAGGACCTGGCAGAAATGTGCACATAGTAGGAACCAATGGCTAATTACAGAAGAAATAATTAAGTGAATCAGGGGAGTGTGTGCATGAGTGGTGTTGTGACATAGCAGCAGGTGAGCCGAATGCCTTCTCACCATGGTAAGAAAAATAGCCCTCCTGTTAATGTAATGACTGTGGAGTGATGGGTGGACTGGAGCTGGATGTTGGACATTTCACACATAGATTTTCTGCTTAAACTTTTCCCTGCCAAGGAGGCTTTCCATTAGCTAAAAGTGTCAGAAAGGCTTTAAATATAGGAGTTATTTAAGGAGTACAGAGTGCCTTTGCAATGCAGAAATGGAAGTGTGATAAAGTTTAAGCAGTGTTTTAATTGGCCTTTCCTAGTTTTCCCTGAGGCAGATAAACCAAACCGGCAGACGAAGCTGACAGCAAATTGCAGTAAGTAACAAATCTTGCTGATCGGCACTTAGGTATTGTTCCTGACAGCGCCCGCCTTCCATGTAGAATTTAATATAAAGCTCCTTCAGTAGATTAAGACTGATGCCTATTGTAATCCCAGTTTGAATAGACTCTTGAGTTCTTGTTTTCAGACTTCAGGAACAGGCATGCAATCTTAAAGACACAGAACAGAGGCCAATGGCAAATGTATTTTGCTCAAAATTGCTAAATTATGAACACAGTTTAATGACTCAAAACATATTAGTAGAAGTTTTCTGGACTTGCAGTTAGGCATCTGTCCAAAACTTCTCTATGAGCTTCCTATGCACTTTCAGTTGTCAGTTCTTAGGAATAGCATTGTCTTCTCAAGTGATTAGTTCCAGTGGGCTGAGTGAAGATGGCTTTGGGTGATCCCAGGGTAAAGGGACTCAGATGAACTAAGATTCCTTGTTTGAGTTGTTGGTTTCATTTAAAGTGATCTGATGTCCTTTGACCCTAGCAAGGTAAAGAAGTGCTTTGGAAAGCAGAAGAGGTGGATCCTGCTGATTGTCAGAGATGACCTGAAAGGTTTTTGACCCAAAACCATTAAGGCCTCTGAAGTTGAAGTCCTGCGATTATAAGATGTCACATGACTTGAATGAATTCTTCTCTCCCTAGTGTTTATAACGACACATGAAAGAAATTGTGGCATATGGAGAGAGCTCTTCCAAAGGGATCTGTAGAACAGAAGTCCCTAATCTCTTGTCATGAGAGGTTCCTCATCTGTTCACCTCAGAATCAGACTCAGTAGTTCTTAATATGACTGCTTCTCAGAGCCTCCTGGGAAGCTTTCAAAATATCAGTGTCCCAGCCCTAACCCTAGAGACTCTGATTTAATTAGTCTAGGATTGAGCTGAACATCCATATGTGTGTGTGTGTGTGTGTGTGTGTGTGTGTGTGTGTGTGTAATTTTTTTAGGTTTTTAGTATGCAGGAATGTTTGAAAACTATTGGATTAGAATAGTCTTGTAGGCAAGACACTGAACAGGAGAGTTGGAGAGTGTCTGGCTTTTCCCCCTCTCTTAGGTCTCATTCTCACAAATAGCCCCACGAGCCCAAAAGAGAAATAGGAGGGTACAATACAGAGGGCCCAGGAATATGCCACTCTAATCCACACAGCAGAACCATTGACCTAAATGAGGCATGTGGTTCTGCTGTCTGGATTAGAGTGGCATATTCCTGGGCCCTCTAGGAGTCTAGAGGCATGTTGTACCAGCTCTGGGCTCTCTGGGACCTGTTTAAGGACTGCAGAGCCTCCCTATTGGACCTCAGTGGCCCTCTAATAAGAAAAAACAATAAAATGCTCACTTTGGGGAGCAATGAGAACATCCATCTCAGTCTTGTTGAAAACAAAGGAGAGGTCAGTTTGATCCACTCTTGTATGGGCTTAATAAATTAATAGTGATCCTAAGGTGCATCCATATTTTGGCTCATGAGGGCAGGGGAGTGAATTAATTCTCATACAAAATTATCTCATTCCTGACCCCATCTGATAGACATCAGTACCTGAATGCAGAGTAGACTTGTTTGACTTGTATTTTAATGAGTAATTTAATTTGATGAGTCAGAGTTTTGCTTTTTGCAGTCAAGAAATACGATCAGTGCATATGCATAATTCTTTTTCATCTTAGAAATCACTATTGTTTCCATGGAATCAGTTAAATTGATGAATATTAAATCTGACTTCTGTTTATATGCACAGAAGCAAAATGGCAGAAAAGAAAGATCAGTGGTAAGAGAAATATTTTGTGTTAAACAAAATATTTATACTGAAAGATCAGTCCTGGTCCTATCTACCTCCTACTGCAACCTCCCTATATGACCTAAAATGGGAACTGAATAGTATTCATAATTGCACTTATAAAATGATTTATCAATTAAATGGAAACTAATGGTCACTAAGAGAAATAAAATTTGGGAGCCATCTTTTAAGAAGATGCTAATGTAAATCTGTGAAGTCAGGAAGGAAAAGATTAAAAGATGCAAAAGCTGTCCAGAGAAAACTAATAATCCTGTATTTTAAGCATCCTGTGATCTTGTGGAATGATTCAGGTTTGCCTAGAGGTACCAAGAGCTTCCTAGAAACTCCTAATATCACCTCAGAGCCTTGGTAATAGTCAAGTAGCTCATTGATCAAGACAGAATTTTTAAAATATTCAACAAAATTTTAAAAACACAGAAAGTTTGATACCCAGATGAACTTTTGGGGGAAAAAAAAGTCTCCTGGGCAAAAGAACCTGCAAAAGAAGGAAAACTTTGGAATAGTGGAGAGTTTGTCATCAGTTTGTTCATTTGTTCAAATATTTGTTGGATGCTACATGTGAGACAGTTTTGGGCCCTAGGGAGGAGACTGCTTTTCATCAGTATTGATGGACTTTCATCTCAGAGATAAAAAGGATTTTCCTTTGGCACATTTCATTTTTATTAGCCTAAGTAGGACTTCCTCTTAAATCTATTATTATTATTTGCATTTCTGGGGATTGAACCCAAGGGTGCTCTACCACTGAGCTACATTGTCTCTGTGTGTGTGTGTGTGTGTGTGTGTGTGTGTGTGTGTGTGTGTATGCGCGCGCGCGCTAGGATCTCATTAAAGCCCTGGCTGGCCTCGAACTTTCAATCCTCCTGCCTCAAGCTCTCAGTTCGCTGAGATGACAGGCATGTGCCACCATGCCTGACTAGGTCAAATATTCTCATTTGGCTCTGCAAACTTTCTGCAAGTTAGCAGTTTTTATTGAGAGGAAGAGCATGCATATAATGTTGCTGGTATTATTTATCCAGGGAAAAGTGGCAGCAGTCTTAGCAAGCCCTCTCTAATATAACAAGTAGAAGTAGACAGTTTAGGATTGCAACATATTCTTCTAAAATCCAAAGCAAGTTGGGTGAGGCTTGTGGGCCAGCCGTTGCATGGTGCACCCCTTGGTAGTACTGAAGGGAGTGTCCTCCTTGATCAAAGAATCAGATACAATGAGCCCTTCTCAGAGTACAGTGCTCACAGAAGCAAACCTTAAACAATGACATTTAGACACACCCACCTTCTAAGATGACAATGAAGACGTAATTGCCTTTAAAGAAATGCTCGATTAAAGAAATTCCCTACAACTATTTGAAATTATCTTGTTCACTAGTTTATTTCTGTATTATCTCTCTTTTTCCATACCTGTTCTAATGCAGCTGCCTTGTCTTATTTACCACCTTCTCGTTCAAATGCCTGGTAAGAACTTTGTTAAATATTCCTTGACTTATATGAATAACTGAAGATGAAAATGATACAAACTTGGAAGGGACATTGGATTCCACATTTCACTTAGTGAAATGACAAACTGATCTACAAAGGTGACATTTAAGAGTAATAAAAATGAAGCTAGGCATGGTGGTGCATGCCTGTAATTGCAGTACTTGAGAGACTGAGAAAGGCGGATCGCAGGTTTAAGGCCAGTCTCAGCAGCTTAGCAAGACCCTCAGCAACTTAGCTGACCTTGTTTCAAAATAAAAAAATAAAATAGGGCTGGGGGTATAACCCGGAAGTAGAACCCATCTAGGTTCAATCCTCAGTACCATGCACACACAGAAAAAAAATTAAAAATGCAGTCTATTATTTGGACTCCAAGTTACCATCTGCTCAGGGCAGGATAGAGGAAAGTTGCTCTAACACCCACAAAACACTTAACGAATTTGAGGAACAGTAAACTCAGTATGAGTCAGCAATATGCAAAACAAATATATAACATCATTAGTAGAGGTGAGTCCCCCAATACAGTCAACTGATTTTCAACAAGGGTGCCAAGACAATTCAAGAATTGCCTTTTTACCAGATGATGCTGAGACAATTTAATATCCTATGTGAACAAATGAAGTTAGACCCAGCCTCAACCATATACAAAAAGTAATTCAAAATAGATCAAAACCCTAAATGTAAGAGTTTGTAAACCTATAAAACTCTCAGAAGAAAACATAGGAGTAAATTTCACAATCTCGGATTTGAGTGTGGTTTCTTAGATATGACTCTAGTAGCCCAAGGGATGACAGAGAAAAATAGATAAATTAGACTTGTGCAAAATTAAGAACTTTAATATTGAAAAGGACACTTTGAAGAAAGTTAAGATAGTCCACAGAAGGGGAGAAGATATTTTCAAATCATAGATTTGCAAAGGACCACCACCACCTAGAATATATAAGAATTCTGACATACGAATAATAAAAAAAATTTAGAAATGGAAAAAAGGATTTGCATGTTTCTTCAAAGAATATAATAAGCCCATGTAAAGATGGAAAATTAAGCCCATGTAAAGATGCTTGGTATCGTTAATCATTGAGGCAATGCAAAACAATGTGACTTCATATACACTATGATAGCTGTTAGAAGAGATGTACAGTAACTAAGTGTTGGGGAAGATGTGGAGGAATTGGGCCCCTCGCACGTCACTGGTGGAATTATTGAATAGTGCAGTCACTGTGAAAAAGATTGGCATTTCCTCAAAAAAGCTGAACATTGAATTACCATCTAACCCCATAAACCTAAGGGATATGAAAACACATAACCACGCAAAAACTTGTATATAAGTATTCATAGAAGTATTTCATAACATCAAAAACCCAAATTGGGAGTTTAAAATGTGTTTACTGATTCAAGATGGCATCTGAGTGAAACACCTCTCAGGCGCTGTGAGCTTGAATCAAATCTGCCATAAAAGCAGCTTCTTGATGGAAGAAAAAAAGCGAGATTTGAACTACAACTAAAGAGACCCCAGAAAGCCAACCAGGGAGTGCGAAGGAGCTCGACTGCACGGCAGCAGCGCAAGCCACAGAACCACGGTGGCCGGCCCGACTCGGGTCCACTAACACTGCTGTGGACCCAGCGACCAGGCGTGGAGTAAGCGACTCCAGAACTCCACATCTAACCAGGCAGTGGATCCCTGCATCTTCCACAATGACCAGAACGCATGGGACAACCAGCATAAGCCCCTGCAGGACCACCCCAGCTCACTTCTCCCTCCAGAGCCAGAGCATCGATCAACTGCACCGCAGAGCTTGAATCAAAACTGTCGCAAATGCAGCTTCTTTATGGAAGGAAAGAAAAGCAAAGCAGCAAAAGAGTGAACAAAGCAACAAAAGCAGCTAAACAGAAACCAGGTAGAACAAGGGAGGCAGCACGCCGTGAACCGGCGGCCACCATTTTGCAAGCCACCATTTTCCCAGCCACCCAGACCTTTGTTGACCTCCTGTGCCTCCAGTGACCAGAAGTGGAGTAAGTAACTACGGAACTCCACACCATAATCAGGCGGCATATCCTCGCAGGATCGACAGCAATCAAGAAGACATGGGACAACCATCTTAAGCCTGCGCCGAGGACACCCAGCTCACCCTTCCCACAAGAGCAAGAGCAGAAGGGATTTGTAAGTTAAATTGCACCCCCGGGGTTCAGGGGCCCCTATACAAAGGACAGACTCAGTCACCCGCCCTTCTAATGATTAGATAGGAAGAGAAGTGCAGGAAGAACCCAGAGTACACAGGGCATAGAGACCTTCCAGGCACACTGAAAATGCCCAGCATTTAGACTGCACTCCCACCACCAGCAAAGGCAGAGAGAGAGACGCAGACAGGCCCTATGGAGAGCTCAGAGAAACAAGCTTGCAGCGGGAGGGGCATCAGCAGAACCCCCTGCCTACTGACAGAGCAAATAAAAATGCCAGAGACACTCGAAAGTTTAAGCTCTGAACATATGAACTAGCCGGGTTTTTGTTTTTGTTTCTTGTTGTTGCTTTTTGATTTGGGGGTTTTTTTTGGTTTTTTGGTTTTTTTTGTTTTGTTTTGTTTTGTTTTAGTGTTATGTTTCATCTGTTTTTACTCTGTTTTTGTTTTGTATTGCCTTAATTTATCTATGTTTTTAGATGATTGGTTCCTTTGTTTTTTCTTGCTTAGTTTGTTTAATCTCCTCCTTATCCCTTTTACAAGCTTCTCTCCCTCTCTCCCATCTATATTCTTCTCCTCAACACTTCCTCCTCTCTTTTCTTTTTCCTTTTTACTCTGTCTCATATCAAGACCATCTAATACTACCACATTCAAAACTCTGCACTGACTACCAGAATCCCCCAACATTTCTGCCATCTCTAATCTTTACAATATATCACCTCAACACACTCAACCTCTTATTCCGCTGGACCATACCCTTTACTTTACCCTATTCTTGTGTTCATCACTGAGACTTCTCACCCAACCCTTACTACTGAACACAACCTGTCCCTGTATATAACAGCAGACACCTTTAAACCCCCACTGCAGAGATTGGACGAGAAAACTTGCAAGAGCAGCAAAGATATAAATTTAAGAACAGGGGAACCATGGGAAGGAAAAATAGGAAAGAAACAATGAGCCACCACAACCCCTCAATAACAGACCTCACCAACCCAGAATGGCAGAGATTACCAGAAGAATAATTCAGATCTTTAATACTAGAAACAATATAGGATTTTCGGGAAGAATGTAGGGAGAATTGGAAAGAAAGAAAGGAAAAAATAAACAAAGAATCTGACACCCTGAACAGCAACCAAAGAGAAGCATTGAAGGAAGTGAAAGATGTAATAACTGAAGTGAAGGCATCAATACAAACTATAAATAGTAGATTAGACCACATGGAAAATAGAATATCACTCTTAGAAGATGACCATTCCAAAAAGGAATCCATACTACATAATTTAGAAAAAAAAATTCTACAGTATGAATTGGAAATCGATGAGATCTGGGCCGATTTTAAAAGAGCTAATGTAAGAATAATAGGCATAGAAGAGGGATTAGAAGTTGAAACTTAGCCAGGCATGGTGGCGCACGCTTGTAATCCCAGCATTCGGGAGGCTGAGACCGGATGATCCGGGTTCGCGGCCAGCCTCAGCTACCTAGTGAGGCACTCCGCAACTTAGTGAGACTCGGTTTCAAAATGAAGAATAAAAAAAAAAGTAGGGCTGGGGGTATATCTTGGAGGTAGAATGCCCCTGAGTTCAATCCCCAGTACCAAAAAAAAAAAAAAAGAAGTTGAAACTTATGGAATAAACAATATTTTCAAAGAAGTAATATCAGAGAATTTTCCAAACATAGAGAAGTTGACACACAGGTACAGGAAACATACAGAACTCCCTCAAAACAAGACCAAAGAAGAGGTTCACTATGCCACATAATAATCACATTGACTAATGTAGAGGCTAAGGAGAGAATTCTAAAGGCAGCAAAAGTAAAAGGCCAAGTGACATTTAGAGGCAAACCAATTAGAATCACTCCAAACTTCCCAAATCAAGTCATGAAAGCCAGGAGGGGCTGGAGTAACATATTCCAAACTCTGAAAAAAAATAACTCGCAGCCACGATTCTCATACCCAGCAAAACTCTCTCTCAAAATTGATGGGGAAATAAAAAGCTTCCATGACAGAAACCAAAAGAATTTATGTCTTCCAAACCAGCACTAGAGAAAATACTCAAAGAGATTAACTACAAAGAAGAACTAACAAGTAAACATCAGAACCAGAGAAACAATAATTTCCAGAGAGCAAACAACTAAGCAAAGAAGAATAAACACCACCAAAAACAGAAGTCAAAACTCAAAATGTTAGGAATTAAAAATCATCTCTCAATAATCACACTGAATATAAATCGTCTCAACTCTCCAATAAAAAGGCACAAGGTGGCAAAATGGATTAAAACCCAGAATCCATCTATATGCTGCCTGCAAGAAACACACCTTACAAGCAAAGATTCCCACAAACTAAAGGTGAAGGGCTGGAGTAAGGTAATCCATGCCAATGGAAGTCGAAGACAAGCAGGAGTAGCAACCATGATATCAGATAAATTAGACTTCAAGCCTAAGCTTATCAGAAGAGACAAAGCAGGTCATTTTTTACTGGTAAAAGGAACAATCAAGCAAGAGGAAATAACAATTATCAACATCAATGCCCCAAACTTAGTTGCAGCCATTTTCATAAAACAAACTCTGTATGATATAAAGACACACATAGATCCCAATACACTAATACTGGGAGACTTCAATACTCCTCTTGCATCACTAGACTGAGCTTCTAAAAGGTCAGTAAAGACGCCTCATACCTCAAGAATACCAGAAACCAAATGGACCTGTTACACACATATAGACTCTTTCACCCAACTACAGCTGAATTCACATTTTTCTCAGCTGCACATGGAACCTTCTCCAAAATAGACCACATTCTGGGCCACAAAGTGAGCACTGGCAAATTCAAAAAATGTAACATAATTCCCTGCATCTTTTTAGACCACAATGGAGTGAAACTAGATATCAACTCTAAGGAGGCCCAGAGTAGCCATGTAAACACATGGAGATTGAACACCACACTGCTGATTGAGAATTGGGTCATAGAAGAAGTAAGGTGAGAAATTTAAAAATTCCTTAAAATCATATCAAAACCTCTTGGACACTTTGAAGGCAGAACTAAGGAAAATTTATAGCACTGAGTGCTCACATAAGAAGAACAGAAAATCACCAAATAACCTAATGACACAGCTCAAAGCACTCAAAAAACAAGAACAGTCTAGCCCGAAAGCTAGTAGAAGACAGGAAATTATGAAAATCAGAGCAGAAATTAATGAAGTAGAGAATAAAAAAAATACAGAAAATCAACAAAACCAAAAGCTGGTTTCTTGAAAAAATACACAATATAGATAAACCATTGGCCAACCTAACCAAAAGAAAGAGAGATTCAACCCAAATTACCAAAATAAGAGATGAAAAAGGGGTATTACCACCGACGTATGGAAATATACAGAGGATCATCAGAAACTATTTTGAAAAACTATACTCCAACAAAATGGAAAATCTAGAAGAAACTGACAAATTTCTATACACATATAACCTTCCTAAATTGAGTCAAGAAGATATCGAAAACTTAAACTGACCAATAAGGATCAAAGAGATAGAAACAGCAATAAAGAGTTTACCATCAAACAGAAGCCCAGAGCCAGATGGTTTTCCAAGTAAATTTTACATTTATAGAAGCTAATCCCAATACTCCTCAAACTATTCCATGAAATAGAAATGGGACCCTCCCAAACACATTCTATGAAGCCAACATCACATTAATACCGAAGCCAAATAAAGATAGCTCAAGAAATGAAAACTATAGGCCTCTATCATTGATGAACTTAGATGCAAAACTGCTAAACAAAATACTAGCAATGCACATTCAAAACCACATCAAGAAAATTATACACCATGACCAAGTCAAGTTCATCCCAGGGATGCAAGGCTGGTTCAACATATGAAAAATAATCCATGTAATTCACCACATAAACAGAATCAAAGACAAAAAGTCACATGATCATTTCAATTGATGCTGAAAAAGCATTTGACAAGATCCAACACCCATTCATGCTAAAAGCACTGCAGAGAATCAGAATAGAAGGAACATACCTCAACATCATAGAGGCAATATACAATAGGCCCACAGCCAATATCATATTAAATGGAGAAAAACTGCAAGAGTTCCCACTAAAAATAGGAACAAGACAAGAATGTCCACTATCACCTCTTCTGTTCAATATAGTACTTGAGACTCTAGCAACAAGAACCATGCAGTAGGTATCACAATACCTGACTTCAAACTCTACTACAAAGCCACAGTAATAGAAACAGACACATAGACCAATGGAGCAGAATAGAAGACTCAGAAACAGACCCACGTGCTTATAGTCAATTGATTTTTGACAAGGAGCCAAAAATATACACTGGAAAAAAGATAGCCTCTTTAACAAACGGTGTTGGCAAAACTGGTTAACCGTATGCAGGAAAATGGAAATAAACTCCACTTTCTCATCCTGCACAAGAGTCAACTCAAGGTGGATCAAAGACCTGGAAGTTAGGCCAGAGACCTTGCAGCTACTTGAAGAGGGCATAGGACCAACACTTCAACACATAGACACAGGTAAAAATTTTCTCAAGACCCCAAAAGCACAAGCAACTCAAAGGAAGAAACTATGGGATATGTACACGATGGAATTTTACTCAGCCATAAAGAAGAACAAAATCATGTTATTTGCCAGGAAATGGATGGAACTGGAAAACATTATGTTAAGTGAGATTAGCTAGTCACAAAGAGTAAAAAAGCATATGTTCTCCCTAATATGCGGATGCTAGGGAGAAGATGGGGCATAAGAGGGTCTCCAGATGAAAAGGAGAAACCCTCGATAAGCAACACAGTTGACTTAACCAAAGGGAGTGGATGGCGAGGGGGGACACCCTAATGCACATGATATACTTTCACAAATATATCAAGGTCAATCACTAAACTGAACTTGAGAAGGAGGGAGGGCAAGGGAGTGGGGTGGGAATGGGGAAGGGGTTAAATGAGAAATGTGTACATATATGCCTTTACCAGCTTGTACCTAACAAAGATGTATGATTACAATGCACCAATTATTATATTAAAAAAACAAAATAAATAACCCAAGTTGGAAATAACCCAAATGTCCTCCCATCAACTGATGAATGGATAAACAAAAGGTAGCATATCTGTGTAATGGAATATTATTTGGCAGTAAGAGAAGTCTGATACATGCCACAAAAGGGGTAAACCTTGAAAGCATTGTATTTAGGTAAAAGTAGCCAGTCACAAGATATCACAGTGGTATGAGTTCATTTATATGATATGTTCAGAATAGGCAACTCCACAGAGACAGCAAGTAAACTAGAGCTGGCCAGAGATTGGAGAACGGATAGTAGTGACTCCAAACGTGCATGAAGTTCTTTCTGTATGATGAAAATATTCTGGAAGAAGAAATGGTTGCAGTGCTCTGTCAATATACTAATAACATATGAATTTTATACTTTAAAAGCATGAATTTGTGGTATATAAATTATACCTCAATAAATCTGTTATATTAAAAAAAATTAGTCCCCCAAAACAAGTCCCCCTTCATAGCTCACTGATCTGAATACTGAAGTCAGTCCTGGATATGGGACAGAAGCAAATGTGAGCTCATTTCATCCATGGAAAAGCATCTTGAGTGATTAAGCCATTTAGACTGTTCCACGCAAAACATGGAAGACTTGTGATGTTTAACCTGTCTTAAAAATAAAAAGACTTATGGGGAGCATTCTAGTCCTTTAAATGTGAATGAC
>PVLC010023273.1:0-25818 GCA_004027655.1 Graphiurus murinus
TTTTTTTTTTTTTTTTTTTTTTTTTTTTTTTTTTTTTTTTTTTTTTTTTTTGGCGGTACTGGGGATTGAACTCAGGGGCATTCTACCTCCGAGCTATAACCCCAGCCCTATATTTTATTCTTTATTTTGAAACCGAGTCTCACTAAGTTGCAGAGTGCCTCACTAGGTAGCTGAGGCTGGCCGCGAACCCGGATCCTCTGGTCTCAGCCTCCCGAATGCTGGGATTACAAGCGTGCACCACCATGCCCGGCTTTGGTTTTCTTTTCTTGTTGTGAGTTTCAGTGAGTAAAAGGGGAAAGTGACATTAACACACAGCTAATTTATGTTGCCTTGAAAGTGTATAATGCCTAGAAGGAACCAACACCAAAGCCAACGTGTTTGTTGGCTACCTCTGCAAAGTTATCCTAAAAAAGAGCTCCCACTGCAGCCCTCGACAAAAATTGACATAGGGTACATCTGATCCCTCTCATATGACAATACTTGTGAAAGTTAAGTCCTCATCTAATCTTTTCACCTGGAAAGCAGTGACTTCATTTGCAAGTGCTACTGAAGATGTGCTCAGTTCCTGGCTTTTGTTTGCCAACCAGAAAAGAAAACTGCTCACTTAGGGGAGGTCTTTAAAAAAATAAGAAGTAGGGTCAAATGGGCCAATGAGACTCTGAGAAAAATGGTCAACACTATCCCAAACAAGAATTACTTACAGAAGAAATAGCCTTTCCCCAAAAGACATAATACTTCCTTAGAAAAAATAACATTAGCAGTGATCCAGACTCTTCTGTGCAGATTTTTAAAATATAAGTTGATTCATTTTGTCCATTTCCCTATACCCTCCTGACTGATGCCAGGTAATTATGGCTGGTTTATAGTACTTGACTTAAAAGTTACACTCTTCTGAATCTGACTGAAAAGGAGATTTCAGTTGCTGTTTGCTTTTAAATGACAGGAGCCCAATAACCTTCCAGTATTGTCTTAAGAAGGTATTTGCAAATAAACAAGTTACCTATCTAGAATTTCAGATAATCCAGGGCACCCAGTGTCTGATATCAGATCAGAAATAGACTGTTTTGAGCCTTGGGGAACCCAGAAATTGGAGGCAGATATATGGATTCCTGGAAATAGCAGGATTCTTTTTTATTTGAATTCCACACTTTGAACTAATAGCAAAACTCCTGTATGAGGCTTTAAAAGAAGCAGAGACAAGGCCTTTGACTTGGGCCCCAGAATGGCAAACAGCATGTGAAAAATGAAAACAAAGCCTCATGACAGCCCCTCAACTAAATCTGCTTAACTTTTAAAAAGGAGCTCAAACTGTATGTGCAAGAAAAATGAGGCATGGCTCTGTAAGCACATGCAGGTGTAAAAAAACAACAATGCAGACAGTGGCCTATTTATCAAAGCAGCAGTTGAACAGTAGCTGCCACTTGAACTTATTGGAGTCTGCAAAGTTTATTCTAGGGCAGTTTATTCTACTGTGTTTGTTCCCTACCACAGACTGGTCCTATTAGAACAGAAGTGTGGTTCCTGACCAAGTACCAGAACATCCTACTAGTTAACCCAAATGTCAGGCTTAAGACTGTGTCCATCCTAAACCCAGTGACTCCATTGCCAGCAAGTGATGATGGGTCAGTACAACATGACTGCCTGGAGATCTTGACCACTGTTTACTCTAGCAAGTTAGACTTCGCTGATCTGCAGAGCTAGGAAGAGTCCTTTTCACTAATGAAAGAAGCCTCATAAACAACGACTATTGGATAGCTGGATATTCCATGGTCTCCAGACAGCAGGTTTTAGAAACCAAAGCTTTGCTGCCTGGAACATTAGCTCAAAAGGCCAAGCTAATAGCTCCAACAAGATCTCTCAGACTGTCCAAAGGAAAGGAGGTATTTTTTTTTGCGGTACTGGGGGTTGAACTCAGGGGCGTTCTACCTCCGAGCTATACTCTCAAGCCCTATTTTTTATTCTTTATTTTGAAACCGAATCTCACTAAGTTGCGGAGTGCCTCACTAGGTAGCTGAGGCTGGCCGCGAACCCGGATCCTCCGGTCTCAGCCTCCTGAATGCTGGGATTACAAGCGTGTGCCACCACACCCGGCTTGGAAAGGAGGTATTTTAATATAAAAAAGTTCAAAGAAAAAGGAAAACACTTTTAGGTAGGAAAGAATTTTATATGGCAAGATTTTTGTTATAAGTGATTGAATTCTCCCATAAGGGAAAAGAAAGGTGAGAAGAAAAATCAGAATGGTAAGCAAGTTGCAGAGGGTTTGAGGAAGTTGCTAATGATTTTTAAAGGATAAAACTTATGAAAGAAATTTTGTATATGATAAAGCAGGTTAGAATTAAAAGGAATTTTAAAAGGGCTTTCTAAAAGTCACGTTTAATGCATTCATTCTATGTTTTAAACAACTGAGTTTTCTTAAGTTCTTTATAGACTCTTTGAAAAGTTCTACAAAACCAACCTAGAGAGCAAAAAAAAATTTTTGTATTTTATTAAGATAATCTTTATGTTTTATGCTGTCTCTATCTTCTATATTTAAAACAATATTTTTTTTCTGCTCTTAGTAGCATTTCCAAATGCTACCTTAAAAATTTGTGTTTTATCAAGATAATCTCTTGTGTTTACAATTTCAGGCCTTTGATTACTTAAGAAACTTGAATCTTCACAGAGTTAAAGTTTAAGTATCTGTATGTTTTACGGCCTGCTAAATGACCACTTTATAACTCAGGCTAATAATAAATATTATTTTGGATTACTACAGTGTATTTGACATCCTCTATATCCATGATTACAAATATGTCTACATCTGAAGGCAAAATATGCTGGGTATCTGAACTTTATCTAAATGTCATATAAAAGTTTATAAAGTTACATACGTTCAATACATTCAAGGTAAACAAACAGTAAGTACTCTTTTGTACAATATGCATTGTATCTGAACCTTAAACATATAAAATAGTTAATGAAATTTTTTAAACTTCTGCCATCTTTGTATCTAGTAACATTCAGATAAGAAATCCCTATCATTTTAAAGCCTGGTTTACATTTGTTTATTTTGACTAAATAAATGTTGTATTATTGTATATGTAAAATACAATTGTCCATCAGATAAGACCATTTTTTGAAAAATAATACTTTTACTTAAACTTATAAAATATCTATAGATATTTTATTTTTGTCAGTGTGGTTTACCTACATAAACCTGTAGTTATAGTTATCTTAAGACCCATGGAGTCTAAATTTTACGTCAAATGTCAAACCTAATTTAATATATGTAAAACTTCTTTATGGCTGTGATGTTTTGTTGCTCACTTCTTTAAGTGTTAAAAGTATTTGTGTTCTCAAAGTCTACAGAATTTCTAAAATACAAAACTTAAGAAAACACTTTACCAAGCTAATGGCATTAAACAAAAATTGGTAATAGTAACATAATCAGGCTTGTATTTGTATACTGTTAATTGTATTATGGCCATCTCCTCTATGCAAAGATATGAAAGGGATTTGTTTAGTTCCTGATAATTCTGTTTTGTGTGTTGTCTTTTAATGTTTAACAAAAGTACAACACTCAAACACTGTTTTGAGGTGATAGCTGTCACTTGCAAGATAGCTTAGTATGATTGGTGAAACTGGCCTTCGTGGTGTTCAACAGCTGAGTCTTAGAGAACAATCATAAAATAAAAGAGCTCAGGAACAACAGCCAATATTTTTGCCCTTGCCTTCCAAGATCAAATAGGACCCAGGGGGTAATGGGACCTTGATAAAGGTCCTAAAACTCTGGTAAATCATCTGACCTCCATGATCAGGGGGGATCACAAAGACACCAGACACTAGGAGCCACAAGCACATATTTGGGGGGAAGGGGGTGTCATTGGAGAGGTAAATGTCTCCTGTGCTTCAAGGGAAGCCAAATGGTCAGCAAGACCATGACTCATTCATGCAGATGGCACAACTGGTAGAGAAAAGCCTCACAAAGTCCCTAAGAATAACCCTGAGGAGCTTTAACTGATCTTGACAGCAAAATAATGTTATAAAAACTTATGTTTGCCCAACACAGGGCTGCCTGCTTAATCTTGAACACCCAGCACAACAATATAACCAGAGACAAATGTGCTATTTCAGGAGTAACAAAAAGAAGGATCTGTACTGAAGCCATTTATAACAGTACTTCTCCCTTTAGACTCACAAAAAAGTAGGATAAGACACCAATGTCCAAAACTTCCCTCCAGTTAAGTCCTTAAAGTTAAACCTGTCATTCTTCAAGGATCTATAGGTCCAGGACCACCAGACACTAAAGGAGAGACTCTTAGTTATTATTGCCCTTGGATATGTTTTCCTATTGGCTCCTCTGTTGTATTGTTTTCTTTGTAAATTCATGAATGAAACCCTAGAGGTCCAAAAGAAAAAAAAAATGTCAATGGGTGAAAATCTACCATTCTAAGAATCCCTCTGGAAGCCCATTTCATGGATATGAAAGTTAGACATTGACAGTGAGGAAAATTTAACAGCGGCCTGCTTCTGACTCTGGCAGCTAACAGATAGCCTATTGCAAAGCTGACATTTTTCCTTCCCTCTTTTCCTCCCGCCTCTCTTCTTCTTCTTTTGTTAACAACTAACAGGCTCCTTTTAGTTTACTGACCAAAGAAATAAGACTAGATGCCTGACACCTGTAATCTGAGGAAGAACCAACTCAAAGATGACTTAGACATGAATTATGTCTCTCTAACAAGTCCACATGATCCTAAAGAGCTAACTCTTTAAAAAAAAGTTTGTTTCATTTTTTTTCAGGGAGAATTCAGGGTTTTATTCTGAACTCTTAAGTTCATGGCTTTTCTGGTTTGCTAGCAAACCAATAAATTTCTCCTTCCTTCTTCCCAAAGTCTTGTCTCAATCACTTGATTTGGCAAATTGGGGCAGATACTGGAATTTGGTTTCAAGGAGGATTTTTCTTTAAGGCAGCAATTTGTACCAGGTAAGAGAAGGAAGGCTATTAGTCACGGGTCCTGCAAAATAAATTCTTGCTCTGGGAATATGATTGTCAATAAAGTTCCCATAGTCATTAATAAGAACCTTTGATTTACTTAATAAAATGGATTGTAAGAGAGCCTGAATTAGCTTTGTACTCAGTTTTCTTTCTAGTGGTAGATTACAAAACAATGTAGAAGACACATCAAGATTGCTTTGTTCTTACTCTACTCTTCTCCTTTCTCTGAGGACAGGGATTTAATGTCATTGAAGTGAAGAATACTCTCATTAAAAACTATCAAATTTATGGTGACTAATATAGGACTCAAAAGTGAAAATATAGAGAAGAGGGAGTACACAAGTTAGTGAGCCTTAAAATCAGATAGGGTCCCAGGGAGAGCATCCTGTGCTCAATTGAGGATCCAACTGCAAAGATAGCTCCAACCTAGAGTGATATAAAAAGTGTGATCAGTCTGAAGACATGTGGTTGGTTCCTCTGCTAAAGAAATTGGTCGAGATAATTCAAACTGACACTCAGATCCATCTGGGAGGTAACAAAGACAACCTTGTATCTGAACCACTCCTTAAAGACATTGGTTCAGTAAGACCCTAAGTCCAACAAACAACTTGTCAGAATCCATCTTAAGCCTTCAAATTAGCTTCAAGGAGTCCCTTGGCTTTCAGTAGAAATGTCCTTCGGTTGGCAGCAAGCAAGTTAGACTATTGTAATTTCTGAAGAAAGACGAAAACCAAACTCCTGTCATTCTCACTCACCTTGGGGCAAATAAGTGTTGATCAGAATGAAAACTGCTACCATGAGCAGGAACAGTATCTGGCTTGTTCGACGACCCATATGATTCATTGTAAAAAGGGCGAAATATCTGCCGGAGATCATGATAGCTCCAAAGAGAGCCTGTAACAGGAAGATATTGCTCCCCAGGTGCTGCAGGTTGAGTATCAGGCCAAACAAGGGTATAACGCTTAAAAATCTGAAGCAAAAAGAATAAGAACAGAGTAAGTTTTAGATTTTTTTTTTTTTTTGGTACTGGGGATTGAATTCAAGGGTGTTCTACCTCCGAGCTACACCCCCAGCTCTATTTTTTTTTTATTTTTTATTTTGAAATCGGGTCTCACTAAGTTGTGGAGTGCCTCACTAGGTAGCTGAGGCTGGCCTCGAACCGGGATCCTCCGGTCTCAGCCTCCTGAATGCTGGGATTACAAGTGTGCGCCACCACGCCTGGCTAGTTAGTAAGTTTTAGAGCCTAAGAAATAATCTTACACGTTGAAGATGAGTCCTGCAATGGATGATAATAGTGGCTCAGGTGGCCTCTGGTCAGTGTTAAAGAAGATGGTTTCTTCTGATTCATCAATAGTTCTTTGTAATACAACATTCTTAAATTGGTATAAAATTATTGTGGAACATGAAGTTAAAAAGGGGACTTTATTGCCATAGTTTCAATGAGACCAAAGGGAGAGGAAGGTGAAAAATACATACATACGCCATTAAAAGTTTTAAGTCCACGCATGCTGGAAAAGGTAATTTGAAACCTGAGTCCACTGCACAACTGGAGAGTATTACCACTGCTGAGACCTTTCCTTCCTATTACCTCTACTCCTTACCCTGCTCTGGGTAGGTATAATTCTAAAACCTGGGCTGCAGGTTAGAATGGTGGAAATGAAATGCAATACAATAAAATGGAGAAACCATCAACAATATCTTCTTGTCGCCCTATCAAGCCCCTCAACTGCCAGGGCAGGCCTGAACCAGAGAATCAGTGAAGCTCTTTCTCTGAATGAAGACCTGAGGTTTCATCTTTGTACTTGTCTGAAATATACTAATTACCAACATGAAGCCATTCATGAGAGTTCAGCAGGTGGAGATTTTTATTACCGAGAAGAGTAATATGGCATATAGCTTATTGGAGATTTCACCCAGGCATGAGGAAAGAATCACAGAGCAGGTTTAAAAGAAGGATGAGGAGGGATAAAATGAGATTATAATTTTTAATGATTGTACCCTATGTAATCTGAATATGCAATATGAGTTTATGATAAACCTCACATAAAATTTAAGTAAAAATGCAAATTTTAGAAAATGCATACTATAACATACATTATTATTTTATCAATATGAAGGAATACTGCATACTACCAGAGAAGCAAGTTATAATGAAAATATTATAAATGAGAAAGATCTCTGGAAAAGAAGGATGGATACATTTACAAAAAAACTTCTCTTTCCTTATTTAGATTGCTTTTCGTAATTTTGGTAATGGATGCATAGGTATTTACCTCACTATTGTTATTATAGATTTAATATTTTCATATGCCTTTAATAATGTATACCAAATTAAAACTTTAAATAAAGCCAGGGTATGTAATGGGTAGTCTTGATTCTTCTTTTATTGGTGAGTTGTAACTATACATTGTAGTGATATATCATTATCTATCCCCGAATCCACATCCATTGTTTTAGGTTGTCTCTTTCCTCATTTTCATGAAGTCCCCTTTTATTTCTGTTTTCTCTCTAGTTTTCACTTATGATTAAAGTCATATGACCCTCACTCTCTGAGACTGGTTGATCTCACTTAGCATGATGTCCCTTAATTCCAGCGTCTTCCTGCAAATGTCTTAATTTTTATCTTTATGGCTGAGTAAAATTCTGTTGTGCATTTTCTTTATCCATTCATCTGTTGATAAACACTTAGGTTGGTGCTATATTTTGGCTACTGTGAATTGTGTTATTATCAACCTGGATATGCATATA
This sequence comes from Graphiurus murinus, assembly GCA_004027655.1. NCBI lineage: Eukaryota > Metazoa > Chordata > Mammalia > Rodentia > Gliridae > Graphiurus > Graphiurus murinus. The sequence continues at coordinate 7,724 of PVLC010023273.1, forward strand.
TAGCTATAGTACTCTTTTTCAAAGATATTTAGGAGTCGTATACCTGTGTCACATGGTGGTTGCATTCCTAGTTTTCTGAGGAACCTCCACACTGATCTATGTGGTGGTTACTTTAATTTACAATTCTATCTAACAGCACCTAAGTGTTTTGTTTTTGTTTTGTTTTTGCAGTACTGGGGATTGAAGCCAGCATTCTACCTCCAAGCTACACCCCAGCCCTATTTTTTATTCTTTATTCTGAAACAGGGTCTCACTAAGTTGCAGAGGGCCTCACTAAGTAGCTGAGGCTGGCTGAGAACCCAGATCCTCCTGTCTCAGCCTCCCAAGTGCTGGGATTACAGGCATGTCCCACTGCACCTGGCTTGTGTTCTTGATAATTACCATTCTAACTGGAGTTAGATGGAATCTTAGTGTGGTTTTGACCTGCATGATTGCTAATGATGTTGAATATACTTTACCTATTTGTTGGCCATTTCTATTTCTTCTTTTGAGAAGTGTCTATTCAGTTCAAGTGGGGTCAGAAATGAATAGCAACCACAGTGACAAAGTAGTCATAAACTAGATATAGCATTAAACACCAGGAATCCATTATGACATCCACAACACTAAGCACCTCGACAACAGGAATGCTGTGGGCAGATATTTTATGAATCCCATCATTTTATTTTATTTAATTTATTTATATATATATTTTTCGGTACTGGGGATTGAACTCAGGGGCATTCTACCTCAGAGCTATACCCCCAGCCCTATTTTTTTTTATTCTTTATTTTGAAACCGAGTCTCACTACGTTGTGGCTGAGGCTGGCTGTGAACCTGAATCCTCCAGTCTCAGCCTCCCGAATGCTGGGATTACAAGTGTACGCCACCACGCCTGGCTGAATCCCATCATTTAAAAATATAAAATACAATAAAAATACATTTTGTTAACAGGAAACAAAATGGGAAAGGAAGGCAAAAAAAAGGTTAGAATATTCCAAAGGCAAAAAGAGGAGAAGCGGAAGAGAGGTAGCAAGGAAAGGTCATAAAGAAGGAAAACAAAACTTTAAAAGGAATTGAAAAAGAGAGATAAGAGAGAGAATTCTAGAAATCTCTATCCTAGAGACTATTAGAAAGAAAGGAAACTTTTGTTGTTGTGACAATAACAACAAAAAAATACAACTAACCTACAAAGAACCCATTAGCAAAAACTACCAGAACAACAACAACAACAACAAAAATTCTTCAAGAAAAACAAACCACTAAGGTGGCTGAAACTGAGGACAAGGATTGATATTTGCTCCCTGTGCCAGAGTTCTTTTCTTTGCATTTCTTCTTGGGCTATGTATCCCAAGAGAGAGCAAGGGCAGCAAGCAAGGGCTGGGGATGTGAAACCCTTCCTACTTTCATGTGGATCACTGGGTTCCCACCTGGAGTGGAGTGGAAATAGAAGCTGGTTGACAAGGTGCTCAGCTTCCCTGCTCACCAGTTGAAGTCAGGATGGAATGAAATTCACTATCTCTGGGAGTTTTGTCCTGACAGACTAGGTCCATGTACTTACAGGTGGGACCAATGCATAGTTCCAAATGGGAATTTTCATGTATGATTTAATCCATTGAACTATTAATAATTTGAATAGATTAACTGGGTGATAATTGGGCCAGACAGGTGTGGCTGGCTGAGATAGGTCACTCAGGGTGTGGCCTTGGGGACTATATCTGTCCCTGGTGACTTCCTGTCTCTTTTTCTTCCTTCTAGCTGCCACGAGATGAGCTACTCTCCTCTGCCACACACGGTGCTTCCATGATGCCTGCCTTGCAGTCAGCTTACCATGGACCATACCTCTGAAAACATGGGCACAAGTAAACATTTCCTCCTCTATGTTGTTTGTGCTCAGGTATTTGATCACAGTAACAGAAATGCTGACTAAAACCTTCCAGTGCCTAGGGTCTAACTCTGATCAGAACTTTGTTGGGTGGAGTTTCCTCTGGGGAAATTATATCACACACTCCCAGAGCTAGCCACATGCAGATCTCTGTGGGCATCTGGATCTCAGATATCTCCCAAGAATTGTCCTAGTTGGGAAGGGTAGTAAACTACTCTGGGTGGAAGAGGCATAGTAGGTCCTGTGCGCTGCACAACCGCTTGCCTATGGCCATCTGCGGCTCAGTCACCAAATGTAATCAAGCTCGTTGGTTTCCTAACTCTCCTCAGCTGGTTGCAGAAACCATCACATTCAAAGTGGAAGTGAGTTGCACTCCACTCTGGCTTGAATCCCCTCTGAGTACAATCTTCTTTGTGCCTATTTCAATGGCATGCATGTTAGGCTACACATCAGGTGCTGGCTGGGAATGTGTGGTATTTGCTAATATATCCCGGGTTCTTGAGGCAGGAAGATCGGGCATGACTACTTATCTCATCTCTCTGCTCACAAGATCAGAAACATGAAGTGTTTTATGAACACAAGCTTCCTTTGCAGCCTCTAGTCAGCTAAATTGATATAGTCTTTCTATTCTACATGTGTCTGCCAAATTTGTTGTGTTTTTCTCTCTTTCCTTTTGTATTACCCTTCCCCTCTGAGGTGACCCAGTGCCACTGCTGCCACCAGCTTAGTGATAATGTACTCTTTCTTGTCCTCTGTTTGAAACATAAGAATTTCTGGGTGTCTCTGAGTCTATGACTGTTCAGTATTGCATTTCAATGAATTCCCTCACTCACCTACCTTGCAGACAAGAAGGATTCCCACCATTTCAGTTCTGATCTGTGGAGAAACTGGACAGTGTGACTTTTTTCTTCTCCACAATATTTGTCCCTGATGATTGTTTTTTGAAAGAATAAAAGTAGTTGCATCTCCAATATTTTAAAGTAAATCATCACCAAGATGAACTTACCTCACAAAGAGCAAGACACACATTCTCTTACACAGTTTGGGTACACGTAACAATTGAAAAAATGATGCCTTGATTTGGACTGCATCCAAATCTTCCTTCATGGAGCATTTCACAAGCTTCAACAACAAAAACAATAACAGGCATTTATGAGACATCAAAAATGTGCTGCATCAGAAACAGCTAAGACATTTGTAGATCAGCTTCAAGCCTTGGTCACTACCTGGCCCTCTTTTCCCTCCTTGCTGGGAGGAGCTATCGTAGCAACAGCAATAGTCATTCTAGACTTATGCATTCTACCACTTGTTCTACACCTTGTGACCAATGCCTTTGTTAGTATACGAGCAGATTTACATGGAATAAAACTGCAAGCACTGCCTTGCACAGGGCCTGGTTGTCAATGACGGGTTCAATTTTCTCGGGGCAATATCAACCTAAGACAGGGCTTGTTGAATGACTCATTGAGACCCCATGACGGGTAAGATTAAGCACCTGGTAGGAAATGATCTAAGACAGGCACAGTCCTTCGTGCATTTTAAAATAAAAACGGGGGAGTTGTGCGAGCCCAGCTGGGCCCTCTCCCTCCTGGCTGTTGCTATCTGCATATATGAGTAATTATACTGATTATTCTGCTATGGCTACTTTGGTGTCTCGAAATCTGGTGATTGCTCCTAGGATGGGTAGATGAAAGACCCTCCTACTTCTTAGAAAGTAAATATATGACTCTAAAGGTTTATAGTTTTATGACTCTAGAAAGTTTGCTTGACCAGGCTATGTTAAGAATGTGGGCTATATGTGGAAAACAAAGAAGTTGTGCTAATTGTGCTCTGACAATGATTGATATGTCATAAATGTATATGTAACCCTGTTGAACTCAAGAAACATATAAAAAACCCGTGCTGAATAATAAAAATTAAAAAAAATAAATAAAAAATAAAAGGGGAAAAAAGAAAATGTATTTAGTCTATTAGAAAAGAAAAACAAAACAAAACAAAAAACCACAATGAGTGTGCTGCATATAATGGAACGTGCTCAGGATCACAAAAATATGTTAACTATTCTCAAGGAAACCTCTGCCTAGGAAGGACACGTGCATTAAATAATTTATATCATGTAGGGAGACCTACAAAATGTGTTGGAATAAATGGGAACTCAGAGGAATTATGAAGGAATAAAGCCAGTTTAAATATTAAGCTCATCAGAAGTAAAAAATATTGAAAAAAATTTACACTATAAATCGAAAGCAATGAAAAGGTACTTGTTCAAGGGGTCTAGGTTTGTTTCTTGTCCACTAAGAGAGACTATCTCTCTCTTGTTATAATAGGAGTTTAATCTTTCTAAGTTAATTGCTTTTCTGAAAGTTAGGTATACTTTATCATTGGTTCTGAGCAATCCTTTTCTTGGAATAATAAGCATGTGGCACCTCCACTCATTACAGGAGTGCACAGAGTTAAAGGCAGAAAAACTATTGATTGATCATTATTTGTTCCTAAATAAGATGATATAACAAATGAGGAAATATAGTGGGAAAAAGGTTTGGTTTGAGGTTGCACTTTTAATCCTGCCACCTGGTAAATTACTTGATACCTCAGGAAATATTGTTCAATAGGTACAAAATAATAGATAAAAGAAGTAAACTCTGGTGTTCTATTTCACAGTAGGTTGTCTATTGATAATGATAACAATGTATATTTCAAAAATGCTAGAAGCAAGAATTTTTAAAGTCCTCACAACAAAGAAATGGCAAATGTTTGAGATGACAAGTATGTGTACACTAATGTGAAGAATTACAATTCAATGGCTCTTGTAAGGGGTTATCAATGTATTGAAGAAAGACAAGGAAACATTGGTGATGATGAACTACATTATAGAGCATATTATGCTACATGAGATCAGCCAGTTTCAGAAAGTTAAGAAGAGTCATATAATATAGAATACAGAATGACAGGAAACAAATATCATATTTCAATAATAACACTGAATGTCAAAGGTCTTAATTCCCCAATTAAAAGACATAGACTGGCAATGTGGACTACAAAACATAATCCAACTATATGCTGCTTGCAAGAAACTCACCTTACAGCCAAAGATATTCATATATTAAAGGTGAAAGGATGGAAAAAGATATACCATGCAAATGGAGACCAAAAACAGTAGGGGGTAGCAATGCTCATATCCGACAAAACAGACTTTAAGCTAAAACACATCAGAAGAGACAAAGCGGGGCACTTCTTACTAATAGAAGGAACAATCCAGCAAGAAGATATAATGATAGTAAACATTTACACCCCAAATGTGAGTGTACCCACATTTGAAAAACAAACTCTTTAGACATTAGGCCTTAAATACACCCATATACAATAATATTGGGAGACTTCCACACACCACTCACACCACTAGATCGATCTTCCAGACCAAAGATAAGTAAAGACTCTTCAGACCTAAAGAACACCATAAACCAAATGGACCTAATAGACACATACAGATTATTTCAACCAGCAATAGCTGAATACACATCCTTCTCAGCTTCCCATGGAACAGTCTCCAAAATAGACTACATCCTAGGCCACAAAGAAAGCACCTGCAAAGTCAGAAGATGTAATATAATTCCCTGTATTTTTTCAGATCATAATGGGATGAAAGTAGAAATCAACAACAGGAAGACCAAAAGAAATTATATAAATACATAGAGACTGAATGACACACTCTTGAATAAGGAATAGATGCAAAGAGAAGTAAGGGGAGAAATAAAAACATTCCTGGAATTAAAATAAAAGAGATATTTGACATACCAAAATCTATGGGCCACTTTGAAGGCAGTGTTAAGAGAAAAATTTATAGCACTGAGTACCCACATAAGAAAAATTGAAAGTCACCAAATAAACAACCTAATGACACACCTTAAGGACCTAGAAAAATAGGAACAGTCCAATCCCAAAGCCAGTAGAAGGCAGGAAATAATTAAAATCAAAGTCAAAATAAATGAAATAGAGAATAAAAAACAATACAAAGAATCAACGAATCAAAAATCTGGTTCTTTGAAAATATTAACAAACCCCTAGCCGACCTAACCAAAAGAAAGAGAGACTCAATCCAAATTATTAAAACCAGCAATGAAAAAGGAGACATCACCACTGACAATGGGGAAATTCAGAGGCTCATCAGACACTATTTTGAAAATTTATATTACAATAAACTAGAAAGCATAGAAGAAAGTAGCAGATTTCTAAACACATACAACCTACCTAAACTGAACCAAGATGACATAAAAAAACCTAAACCGATCAATAGCAAGCAAAGACATAGAAACAGCAATAAAAATTCTGTCATCAAAGAAAAGACCAGGTCCAGATGGGTTTCCAGCCGAATTCTACAAAACCTTTACAGAAGAGCTAATCCCAAGACTTCACAAGTTATTCTGTGAAATCAAAAGAGATGGAATTTTTCCAAACTCTTTCTATCAAGTCAGTATCACATTAATACCAAAACCAAATAAAGATACCCCAAGAAAATTAGAGACCAATAACATTAATAAACATAGATGGAAAAATTCTAAACAAGAATACTAGCCCTACTCATTCAAAACCACATCAAGAAAATTGTACACCATGACCAAGTATTAGCTGCTTCCTTTGCTGTTCCTTTTTAGTTTCCTGCTACCCCATTAAGTAACTTTATTTTCTGGGCATGTTGAGGAAGTAGTTGTTTGTGCCTACATGAAGCAGTGCTTCCCTTATATTTTCCTCTGCCATTTTCAAAGACTCTGGTCTTCTTTATAGGTTTTGACCCATTTTTTTTTTTGTGGTACTGGGGATTGAACACAGGGTCATTCTACCTCCGAGCTACACCCCCAGCCCTATTTTTTATTCTTTATTTTGAAACCGGGTCTCACTAAGTTGCGGAGTGCCTCACTAGGTAGCTGAGGTTGGCTGCGAACCCGGATCCTCTGGTCTCAGCCTCCCAAATGCTGGGATTACAAGCGTGCGCCACCATGCCCGGCTTTTGACCCATTTTGAATTGACTTTGGAGCAATGTGAAAGATAGGAATCTAGTTTCATTCTTCTACATATAGATCCGTGTTTCCTAGCACCATTTGTTTTAAAGGTTGTTTGTCTCCAAGGGATATTTCTGGAAACTTTGTCAAGGATCAGATGATTGTGTCCTTGTTAATTTGTCTCTGTGTCTTCTATGTCTTTTTTTTTTTTCCTGACAAATGGAGAGACCTTCTGATTTTTATGAAAAAAAAATGTTCTTTCATGAAACAGGAAAGAAAATTCAGGAATTGTAGCCAAGAGGCAAGAGGTTGTGGCTGAGAGTCAAGCTGCACCTGTTTTCCAAGCCTCAGGACTTATTTGAGGAATATATAACATTTGCCTAGTTTGGTTTCATAATTACTCTTTTCCTGTCCCTTGGTAAATGTAAGTTTCTCAAGGGCAGAGACACTTATTTATTCCTTTTCAATATCTATTGCCATGCTTTCTCACTGTACTATTTAAAAATGAGTGAGTGTAGGTGTTCTTCAGCAAGCCACATCAGAATTAGGCTCCCAGGCATGAGATGGGAAACTTCAAAAAAGAAACACTTCTCTGAAGATTTTTCCATGGTCACAATCTTAGTAATCTCTAAGGACAACGTAAATACCAAAAGAAGGAGAACTTTTACATTTTCTGCCATAATCACATTGTTTAGAAGAGTATGCAACTTATATTTGTACACAAAAAGAATTATTGAATAAGTGCATAGAAGTGAAACCATAGTTATATTAACATCTTCTCTATTGTCAATTGATCTTGTTGTTGTTGGCTTTCTTGTTTCCTCAAAAGGGACCATGATTCATTTAAATACAGAAAAAATGTGTTTTGATTACTTTCCACTAAATGCCTAGGATAAGGGCCACTACAACTTATTCAGACAATTATGTGTTCTCTTGTCAATGAATTGCAATATCTATGTCCAAATCCTCGATAAATGGGGAGATGACTTTTTCAATGACTCTCTTTCTGTGATGATGAATCCATGGGAAACTAGGACAGAGATGGAAGACATCGCTCACAGAATTCTATTTTTGGGTCTAATCACCTGAGAGACCCAGACTACTGTGATCGTGAGATTGTGTCATTTCATCCCAGGAACCAGCTGCCTGTTCCACATTACCTCAATGGTCAACGTCTCTTCAGTATTTCCTTTTCCATTGATGCGTGCAACTCTTCTAAGCTCTTTTAAACCCTTATCTGGCTGATTTTGAGTAATTAGCCACCGAGCAGACTCTACCAGCTTCCTGATCAAAGAAAAAAAATCGAGGTTCAGTAAATGCTCAGTTACTTATTTTTCTTATAACCATTAGTCTGAGATTTCTCTTCCCTTCCAGTTAATGCAGATTTTTATAAATTATACTATAGTAGTTTCTTACCAATTCTGCCTCCTCTACTGGACTGCTCTTCCTAAGAGGAGGGATTTATCTGGCCATTAATAAGTGTTTGTTAAAGCAGTTATAGAGGATAGGGATTAATGAACAAGTGATATAAATAATCCACTTTAATTTCTTTCTTCTTTTTTTTTTGTGGGAGTATATGTGTGTGTGGTACTGGGGAATGAGATCAGGGGGCATTCTACCACTGAGCTACACACCCAGCCCTATTTTTGGAACAGAGTCTAAGTTATGGAGGACTTCACTAAGTTGCTGAGACTGGATACCTGCAATATTCCTGTCTCTGCCTCCCAAATAATGGGATTACAGGTGCAAGCCACCACACCCAGCTCATTTTCATTTTCTGTTGATAGATAATTTATATGCACATGAAATTAATATTTTTTTGTGGTACTGGGGATTGAACACAGAGGCATTCTACCTCCGAGATACACTCCCAGCCCTATTTTTTATTCTTTATTTTGAAACAGGGTCTCACTAAGTTGCAGAGTTTTTAACTCATCACTGCAGACACCTCTGATCTCAAAACACTTGCCAGAAAATATTTTTGATAAACATTTCTTGGGGAATATATTTTTGCCCTAGGAAACTTAATCAAGTCAAATATAGGTAGCCATCCAAATGGGGTTATAGGAAAACCACCAGATGTAAAAAAATGATAATTCTTTGGAATGAGGCTTTGAAATAACTCTATTATTTTCTTTCTAGTGTGAAGAGCATTAAGTCACTATTCTTGAAGCCAGAGAGTAAGGAAGGGAGCTAAGATATGGTAAAATACTCCAACACTTACCATTCTTCCTGGGATTCAAACATCTCTTCCATCACCACCCCTGTGTTTGCTGGATTGCATTCCTGGGATGAACCCGACTTGGTCATGGTGTATAATTTTCTTGATGTGGTTTTGAATGCACATTGCTAGTATTTTGTTTAGCAGTTTTGAATCTAGGTTCATCAGTGATATAGGCCTATAGTTTTCTTTTCTTGAGCTGTCTTTATTTGGCTTTGGTACTAATGTGATGTTGGCTTCATAGAAAGTGTTTGGGAGGGTCTTGTTTCTTTCTATTTCATGGAATAGTTTGAGGAGTATTGGGATTAGATCTTCCATAAATGTTGTATAAAATTCACTTGGAAAACCATCTGGTCCTGGGCTTTTGTTTGATGGTAAACTTTTTATTGCTGTTTCTATTTCTTTGATTTTTATTGGTTGATTTAAGTTTTTATATCTTCTTAGAGATTATACACAACCGTATTGGCTATAATTTGTGCCTCTATTTCCCTCCTATTCTTTGGGATCCAGAAAGGTAAACTTTATATGCTGCTTCAAAGCACCCATAGTTGATGAGCAATAAATACAGCTTAATACAATAGAGGTGAAAGCCAAATAGATTATTGACCCCTGCACTTAGTAATCACACTGTCCAGAGACAAGGAGGCACCACCTGGCTAAAAAAAAGTTACTAGCCCATTGCCTTGGTAATGCTGATAAAAACCTGCCAATACAAAAATTGTATTTAAAGACTGGGATCTGAGGGGGGCAGGACTCCCTTTTCAGGCTCTCCAGCGTGTCTGCTAGGCACACTACTTTTGTTCTCTTTCCTTTCTGTTTCCTACTAACTTTGTAATATAGTTTTTTTTGTTAATGCTGAAACTGAGCTGCTTATTAGTTCTTTAAATCAATTTCCCTATTCAACAAATTTTAGTTAAATTGAGGAAAAGACTGCCCAATGCTGTTAATACCATAACATCTATGTTAGCCATTTTGATTATCATGTGACATGGAGTTCTTTGATCTTGTCTTATTGGTGTTCTGAATATCTCCTGTACATGGATGTCTAATTCTTTTTCTATATTTGGGAAATTCTATGATATTATTTCTCAGGAAAGGTAATGAACATTGTTGGTTTGTGCTTTTAGGCCTCCTTCAATGTCTACTATCCATAAATTAGGTCATTTCATATTATCCTATATTTCTTAGATGTTCTGGTCATGTTGTCCTATTGTCTTCTCTATATTGTTGACTGTTTGGTCAGTTTTGAATTATCTGTCTTCCGCCGGGCGTGTTGGCGCACGCTTGTAATCCCAGCATTTGGGAGGCTGAGACCGGAGGATCCGGGTTCGCGGCCAGCCTCAGCTACCTAGTGAGGCACTCAGCAACTTAGTGAGACTCGGTTTCAAAATAAAGAATAAAAAAATAGGGTTGGGGGTGTAGCTCGGAGGTAGAATGCCCCTGAGTTCAATCCCTAGTACTGTAAAAAAATAAAAAATAAAAATAAAAATGAATTATCTGTCTTCCAAGAATGAGATTCTATTTTCCGTGTGGTCTAGTCTGCCAGGGGTGGATTCTATTCAGGTTTTTAATTCATTTATTGTCTCCTTCATTTCACTCGAAGCATTGTTTTGGTTCTTACTTAGGGCCTCAATTTCTGTATTCATGCTTTTCATTTCCTGTACACTTGCTCTGATTTTTTTCTGAGGACTTTGATCATATTGAAAGTCAAAATCTGAATTCTTCTTCTAGCACTTTCTGCAGCTCTGTATTGATGATCTCCCTTGTTGAGTTGTAGGAATTTACTGTTTCCTTGTTTTCAGAATTCTTGGGTTTCTATTGCTGTTGTCCTGGAATCTTCTTCCTTTTTGTGTAAGAGTCTTATGTCTGTTTTTTTATCCCTTTATATTAAGGCCTATACTGGGGGGTATATATTTGCCTCAATGAATTTGTCCCCCAGAACCTTTATAAAAAGATATAGTTTTTAGTGTGGGAAAACTGGAGTCTCTGATTGGATGCAGGCCACAGTGCTCTCCAGTCAAAACCTCAGCAGGGCCAGAGACTATAACATTCTGTTCGGAGCCTGTGGCTTGCTGGTTGGGATTCAGTGCCCCAGACACGACTGCTGCTCTGCTAAGTGAAATCATGAAAATTTGTAGACCTCTGACCTCTGGCCTCTGTGGTCATCCTACCTGCCCAAGTGTCTCTAGGGACTGTCTGCTAATTCACGTTTCTGCTGTGTCTGACTGTAGCCCCCATCTCTGTAGGAATGATTTGCCAAATCATGGACCCCTGAGTCTGCTCATTGCCTTGCAAATCCCTGCATCTGTGTAGGCTTCCATTGGGAAAGTTTCTAAACTCACAGTATTGATGAGTGCCACTTGGGTCCCTGCAGCAAGAGATGAATGCAGCTGCAGCCACAGGACGTCACTAGGTAGTTTGGCTGGTTGGTCCATAGATTCACAGTGGTTTTGATGAATTGGGTTGTAGCCACTGGGTTCCCTGCGGGAACATCCTGTCATTTTGTGGTCCATGTTCACGTACAGCTGCAGGAGTCCACTGGGTAGTTTGGCTAGGGGGTATGGAGAGTTGCAGTTTTGACATATTCAAACATGGAGAAAAAATATGATTGCATTTGATGATGATTTTCTGCAATCACTGGCTCAACAAGATTCTACTTTTTTCCTAGAATTGGTTTGAGCACCACCAAGTCACAGCAGCCACAAGTCCCAGTGCAGACTCACCAATATGGTGCCTGCCTCCACTCTCCACTTACCAGGTGAGACACATGGAGCTCTTTTCAGTTCTCTGCTCGCTCTGCTGTATTCAATTCAACCACATTTCAACTGTCTTTCTTCTGTTGAGTTCTGACTGCTCTTCTCTTGCAAAAAAGCAGTCTTCCTGCTAGTCGAGTTCCACATCTCAGACCAACTGAAATGCATGGTCTTCCTCTAGTCTCCCATCTTTAATCTCCCTTAAATTTTTAAATGTATTCTAGCTATTAGTTGTCTACCAGAGGACTGACTGGAAATATGTTCTCTCATTCTATAGGCTCTCTCTTTAGACTCTTGATGGCTTCCTTTTCCACACAGAAACTTTTCAACTTGATGCCATCCCATTTACTTATTCTCAGTTTTATCTCCTGAGTATTGGAGGTCATATTCAGGAAGTCTCTACCTGTTTTTATATGTTGGAAAATGTATTATAAGCTCCATTCTAGTAGCTTCAAAGTTTCTGGTCAATTTCTACAACTACTATAGAGATCAAAACAAAGGACCCTCAAAAGAGTAGGAATGCAACCACCACATAACCCAGATATACCACTTCTTGGTATCTTTCCAAAAGAATTAAAGTCATAATGCTATAGCAATACATACATATCCCCATTTATATTGGAACAATTCACAATAACCAAATTATGGAACCAACCGAGGTGTCCATCAACAGATGAATGGATAACAAAAGTGGGTATATACACACAATGGAATTTTAGCCATAAAGAACAACAAATTGTCATTTTTAGTAAAATACATGGAACTAGAGACTATTGTGCTGAGATCAGCCAGACTCAGAAAGTTAAGGGTCAAATGTTTTCTCTTATATGTGGAAGCTAGAGAGAAAATATGAAACAAAGGGACTTTAGCTAATTGGGAGTGACCAGTAGAATAGTGGAAGGGATTAGGGGTGAAACGTGGGTAAGGGAAAAGTAAGAAATAATGAAAGAAACAGTTCAAGTAGACTATACCCCTGTACAAATGCATCACTCCCAATCCTACCATTTTATATCTGGAGGGGTGAGTAGCAGGATGGGACATGATGGGAATCACACCAAGACCTGTATGAATTTTTTTTTTTGCCTAACTTTAAACCTCACAATCATGTACAATTATAGTACACCAATATTTTTTAAAACATAAAAAATAAAATAAATAAAATCTTAGAAAATAATTGAAAAAAGTGAGTAGAGTTTTCATATTGCCTAGTAACCAAAAACAAAGGAATGTGGCCAATTAAATGAAATATGTAAGTTTAAAAAGAAAATAAAAATTATTTCATGATAATTCTGGATCTAGCCTACATAAATAGTGACTGCAAAGTGTCAACTTCACAAAGCGTCATTCAATTCCCCTCCAGCACAAGAGCTAGTGATGCAGACATGGCTCAGGCCCAGGACTGGAACCATATAGATCCCAAGTGTCAGGGCTCTTGTCTTTGTTCTCACCTGAGATTCCCTTATAGACAAAGAACATGGAGATTGTCCCTACCTGGAGAGCACACAGAAGATAAACAAAGGTAGAGAAATGATCAGATGCAGTGTGCGCCAGTTTCGAATGGCAAAAGCCAGTCCACCCAGAAGTATCTGTCCGATGTTGTAGGAACTCAATAACAGTGTTATTTGAAGAGACTGATATTTGGTTACTGTCCACTCTGAAGCTAGAAGAAAAAATATATACATAATTATCTTGTATACAAAGGGTAATGTCAGGGTCAATTCAATGCATGGAGAAAATAAGAGGCTCAAATTATTGACCTACCGAGAATAAAAGAGTTTGTCATAACAGGCGACACAGAAACCCCGGCCAAGAAGCGTAGTACACAGTAAATGGGAAAGGTTGGAGCAAAGGCAGCACAGGTGTCGGCAATGGCCAGCTGGAGCATACATCCTATGCAGATCACCTTTCGCCCGAACCTAAGAATATAGGACCAGCTTAGATTATTTGGGAACAAAAATAATACATGGAAAGCAATACATGGAATTTAGAACAAGTGTTTAATAAGTAAAACATTACACTGGTGGAATTATTTTATTAGTCAACTGCTAAAATCACAGATTAACCTTACTCATTGTTTGATTCCATCTCAGGAAACCACACTGCATAAGAGAAAGACTTTTCTGCCGTGTGATATTATACAAAAGAAAATAAAATTGGGGAACTTGTAACAAATTTTTGTTATAAAAACATGTGCATTTAAGATAGTGGATTTGTATATTGTGTTTAGAGTACTGAGAGGAAAAGCAAGAGATTTGTACTTGGGTCTGTGCACTGTTAAGGGCTAAACTTACTTGAAGGGAAGACTGGGAAGAGAATAAATCAAGGTTACAGACAGATGGCATAACAGCCAGCCAGATGTGGGTTTAAAGGAACAAATAAGGGGCAGATAGACAAAAAGAAAAGGAAAATATTTGTATCATGGAGTGGCAGGAAGGGGGCCCATTCTAGAGTCAACTTGGGCAAGATTCCATGAGTTGATACTAAATTCTCAGTGACAAATGGACAAAACTTTAGTTTTGAATATCTACTCCATAACATTGGCAGTGAGTTTGTATTATTAAAAGTAATAATAAAAACGCCAGGGGTGTATCTCAGTGGTAGAGCATTTGCCTAGCACACAGGAGGCCCTGGGTTCAATTCTCAGAACCACCACCAAAAAAAAAAAAAAATCACAACATTGTTAGCCAGGCATGGTGGCCCACGCCTGTAATCCCTGTAGTCCCTGTACTTGGGAGGCTGAGACAGGAGGATCACAGGTTCGAGGACAGTGTGTAGTGAAATTCAGATCAACCTAGCAAGACCTTGTTTCCAAATAAGAAATAAAATTGGGCTGGAGGTGTAGCTCCAAGGTAGAATGTCTCTGGGTTCAATCCCCAGAACCACAAAAAAAGTATTAAAATGTATTACTGAGTTTTTATACAACATATATCTTGTTACTAAATTTGTGTGCAGGAACTCAGAATAGAACTGTCTTTTAACAAAATCAAGGTTTGAGGACATCATGGAGAGGCAACCTCTGAAAAACCAACAAATGAAAGTATGATAATTATATTGAAAATTGACATTATATATATAAAATACATTCATCCTAAATAAATTGTCATGGTAGGGTTACCAGATGTTCAGATAGAGGGGTGAATAGAAATAACACAGGGCTTTTTCAGGGAGATACTCTGATGGTGAATAAATGGCATTACACTTTTTCAAAATTCCTAAAACAATATAACACAAGATGGTGTCCTTATGTAAACAATGGGCGTTACCCAATAGTGTATAAATATAAGTTCATCATTTGTAACAAATGTATTGTACAAGTATAAGATGTTACTATGTGACACCATTTGTTGCAGGGGGTATATATAGATTATATGTATTTTGATTCAATATGTCGGTAAATGTATAAAAATTAAAGCTATAGGATCCTCATAATGAAAGGACATATATCAAGATGTTAATATCAGAGATAGATATGGTTTTAAGGAAGTTGTGGGAGTCAAAGTGTCTATCCATGGGAACAAGACCAGAGAAACACAGTGGAGGCTCATCATGGAAAGCTGTGAAGTAGTTTAAAACAAGAGGCAAGATGTACACTTGGAAACACAAGTAGACATCAGTGGGAAATGATAAAAAGGAAAAAGGAGATTTGCTAAACAACAACAACAACAACAACAACAAAAACCCAAAACCAATGTGCTTTTGTGAATTAAAATATCTGCATACAGAAAATATGTTATACATTTTAGAGCATGCAGAAATAAAGGGACAAAGAGTAAGCATACAAGAAATTTTTCCGTGGAGCAGGATTGAAATGGAGAAAATGGGAACACATAAACATGCGTGGGAATACATATTGGAAAGTGGCTGTGCCCAAAACAGTGAAAATGTTGCAAAACAGGAGAATGACAAGACAATGTCCTAGAGTAAAAGTAAATATTAGTGAAAAAAATAAAGAAGATGCATGTGAGAGGGTTCAAAATCTGGAACAGAAAGAAGTCAAGAAAAACAAAATAGAGTAGTCATGTGAGGGAGCGGCAAGCCCAGGAGGGTGATGTAAACGGCACACGTGGGAAGTTGTTGCCGTCGGCGGAGTTTCATCCACTTGGTACAGCCAGTCTGTATCCACATTTCTTTCCCGAGTTACCCCATCAATCTCCTGATGGCTTGGTCAACGTTCTCACTGCTGTAATCCAAAAAGACTGACCACACAGCTTAGAGGAAGAAAGATTTCTTTGCTCATAGTTTTCTGGAGATTCTGCATTCAATCCGTGTGAGGCCAGGGACTGATGGCAGGAAGCAGAGGAGAGAGCAAGGGCTGGACTCTCAAGTCATGGAGGCCAGGAGGAATTAGAGAGTGAGCAGGAGGGAAAGGATAGATAGATATATAACCCTCGAGGCCATACCACAGGCCCCTCCTTAGCAACCAAGCCCCACTCCCAATATTGCTGCCTTGTTTCTGTGAGGGCTCGGTGGGCGTTCTAAATCCAAACCATTACCTAGACCTCATGGCCACCTCAAAATGCAAAATGCTTTTAGTATATCTAAATTAAAGTTTTGGAAATGCAGTGAGAGAGTGCTTTGGGTAGAGGCATCACTGGATAGGGAATCAGGGAAGAGATTATTCAGGAATTTGAGTCAGACAAAGCTTTGGGCTGAACAATGTGGAGGGGGAAGCAAAAGGGACAGCAAAGGTAACTGCTCTGTGGAGGAATCCAGGTGGATGTTTTAAAGACAAGCAGAGAATAGGAAAGGGTGGAGTTGTTTATTACCATATACTAATGGTACGTATTTATGAGATACAATGTGATATTTCATTAAATTTATACAATATGCATGGATCAAATCAAGGCAGTTGACATTTCCATCTCCTTATCATTACTTTGTATTGGGAGCCTTCAAGCTTTATTTTTCTACTGATTCACAAAAGGTGATTGTTGACCATGGTCAACCACTATGCTGTAGATGACTAGAATTCATTCCTTCCATCTAACTGTGTTTTGGGTCTCATTTTCCAATCTTCCACCATACCTGTTCACCCTCAACCTTGCCAGCTTCCAGTAGTCAGAAGTTGTGAAGTTCAACTCCTATCACAGGGATGGGCCATTGCCTTTCTGACATTTAACAGCCGAATTACTGCCAGAAAACTTTTGAGAAATGTGTAGCTCACATTTGCAGCTAGCGTTTGACTCTCGTTAATAACACACAGTTCATCCATACACCAAGGTCATCTGTGCCCTCTCGAGTTTCAACTTTTATCAGTGACTTTTACCCCCAAGATCAAGGTGAAACTTGCAGGGATTCCATGGGACTTAGAATAACACCCCAAGTTTCTTATCAATTTCGCCAGGTCTGAGATCAGGTATGTGTAGGTGACTTTGAGCATGCACACTACTTTCAGCATACTTGTGAGAGGCACACTTGAATGACAGCCATGGCACTGTGAGGACACGGGAAGCTTATCACCTCCAAATCACAAGAGCTAAGCTCTTGATAGCATTTACCTTTTCTGGTTGCAAACATGACCTGTTAAAGTGAGTTTACAAGGATCAGCAGTCAGGTTACAGACAGGTCCAGTGTCTTACTGTACCATCAGAATCATGGTGCTACACAACCAACAGACTTTATCATGATGGCAATCTACACTAGACCTGTGTAGCTGCACTCTGTATGAAAAGATGATGAGTCCAAACACATCCAGCATCATTTATCTCACAGATTCTGGGTGTTTCAGAACATCGCCAAGGCCAATAATAGTTTCACAAATTTGTGCTCTTAACATGCAGATATCTTCCACCACAAAGCTCCTGCCTCTAATCATTTCCTGAAAAGTGATGTGCTTTGGATGTCTTTTTCTGTCCTACTTCATGCAGCACAATGAATTTATCACCCCGAATTATAGTTTCAAGCTCATGTACCAAGCACTCCTTTTAAAGACTTGTATTGGTGCAATATGATTATACATCACAGATACATTGAAAGTGATAAATTGATATATGTACACAATATGTCTTCATGTGGTTCTCTCTTAACCCCATCCCACTACTCACTCCTCCTTACATTACATGCTAATAAGGTTCTTAGTGATTCCTTCGTATATGGACATAATATCAACTGGTCTGTTTCCTTTCTCACGCCCCCTATTTTGCCTCCTACACTCTCTTCCCTGGTCTCCTTTCACTATTCTGCTGGTCCATCGTGAAGTTTCTAATTTTTCCTACTTTCTAACTTTCACATATGAAGGAAAACATGGAACCCTCGATTTT
>PVLC010023274.1:0-25752 GCA_004027655.1 Graphiurus murinus
ACAAGAACACATATTAAAGAGAGAAAGTCTCTTCAATAAGTTATCCTGAGACAACAGGATATCCACATGCAGAATAATGAAATTAGACTCTTATCTCTCACCATACACACAAAACAGTGAACAAATGTATGAATCAATGTAAACGTAAAACCCAAAATTATGAAACAACTAGAAGGAAACATAGGGAAATGTTTCTGGACATTGAAATAAGAAAGGGTTTTTTAAAAGATATATCCCCCAAACATAGAAATAAAAAACAGACAAAAGGAATTCTATAAAACTAAAAAGTTTCTACATGGCAGACGAAGCAATTGACATAGTAGAGGGACAACCTATGGAATTGAGAAAATATTTGTAAATCACATCTGATAAGGGGTTAAGATCTAGAATATTTGGGGAGCTCATATATATATATATATATATATATATATATATATATATATATATATATATATATTTACAAATTTAAAAATAAGCAATACTTCTAAATAGACATCTCTCAAAGGAAGACATACATAGCCAGAAGTTACTGCTCAAAGCACTAAGCATCAAGAAATGCTAGTCAAAACCACAATAAGCCATCACCTCTCCCCAGTGAGAATGGCTATTATCCAAAAGACTAAGACAACAAGTGATGGTATCGATACGGAGATAATGGAACCCTGGCAGCATGTTGATGGAAATGTAATTTAGGATAACCATTAAAAAACAGTATGGAGGTTCCTAAAAGTACTTAAAGTAGAATTTTTATTTTCAGCAATTCCTACTGTGTATATATATTCAAAGGAAATCAATTATATATATATATATATATATATATACACACATATATATGTATATATAAAGATATCTGCAGTCCCATAATTATTGCCATGCTATTCATAATAGCCAAGAAAAGGAAATAAGTTAATCATATTTCAAATGATGAATGGATAAGAAAATGTTTTATGTGTGTGTATACGTAATGGAGTACTATTTAACCTTAAAAATGGAACCCTGTCATTTGCAATAAGATGAATTAAACTGGAAAAATTGTTAAGTAAAGCAAGATAATCACAGGAAAAGTAGTGCATAATCTTATTCCTTTATGGGATCTAAACATGTTGATCTCTTTGAGTTTGAGATTAAAATAATAGTTACTGCAGGATGGGGGGAGGGATGGGGAAATGGTGTTTCATAGGTACTAAGTTATAGTTAGATAGGAGAAGTAATTTCTGGTGTTCTATTGCAACATAGGGTGACTATGGATAATAATAATGTATTGTATTTTTCAGAAAGCTAGAAAAAAGGTTGTTGAATGTTTATAGCACAAATAAATGATAAATATTTGAGAAGATATATATTCATGTATTCGTGCATTATGTTGTTTTGAATATAATGCATGAACACATGAATTGATATATCACCTGGTATCCTATAAATACATCATATTTTATGTGTCAATTAAAAAATTAAAATTAAAATCCCAGTACATGGGAGGGTGAAACAAGAGGATTGAAGATTCACCGCCAGCCTCAGAAATTTGGTGACTTTCTCTGCAATGCAGTGAGACACTGTTTCAAAATGAAATAGGCCTGGATGTGTAACTTGGAGGTACAATGCCCATGGGTTCAATGCCCAGTATTACAAATAAAGGAACATACATATATATATATATATATATATATATATATATATATATATATACACACACACATTCATTTAAATTGCAATCATAAGCTCATTATATATTGTTTAATGTTTTATAAAATAGCTGTATTTTCCAAAACAAAATATAACTGTCAAAGCAATGGTATCATTTTACGTTGTTTATAACTTTTTAAAGGCTTCCAAAATAAAATGCAGTGTCTGCTCACTGAATCAAATTGTTGATTGCTGAAGTTTATGTTTATATAGAACATCTGGCCTCCACAGATATGTAATTAGCGAAACAATGCATATGTGAATAGCCTTTTCATATCACTCGCTTTCATATCACAAATCATGTCAGACTTTTCTTTGATATTACCATGAAAACACAAGTGTTATTTCTGAAAGGTTATTTGCAATGTGGAATTTTAAACCTGATTTGTAAACTTTTCATATTGTTCCCTTTAAATCTACTGAATATGTATATATGTATATATACTTATGTATATGAATATATGAATTTTGAATATATCTTTTATCTGTTTACAAAGCATTTATAAGATCTCTCATTGCAAATTTGAAAAATATTGGTTCATTAAAATTATAGCGATATTCTAAATAAAAAGAGTTTAGAATACAAGATAAAAAATCTTATTAGTTAATGCCACCAGTGATCTCATCAGAGACTTCTACTCTTGAAAATCTCTTAGATTTTGATGACACACATGAATTTCCTAAAATATTTTTTTGCCCAAAAGGTCACATTTTGCCAATGATGACACTGCTAGTCTTTCTCTGATTATATAGACTCACTTATTCACTTTATGGGAAGCATTTGGTAAAAGTATGTCTGAATATAAGTAGTTAGTCTTGTCATTTTGTCAACTAAAAAAGGACAATAATCACAGAAATCATAGCAGGATAGCTGGCAACTGCATGAAGTTACCACAGAGGACACAGTGATTTAACCCTTTAATACAGACATATTTATTCATAACACCTGCAGTACCTTAAAATATTCTAGAAACACAAGAGTACATTCCACTAGCTATCTGAAAGAGATTTTCATCACATGTCATACAGCCTCTGACAAATATGTTGTACATATATAAAAGAATGAGCATGAAAAGTCGTATGTGTGCTTATATTACTGAGAGTGTAATTTTGACCTCATAGACACTCAGTTTATCTTCTGGAAATATTGTGGGTATTTTGTTTATATACATGTTATATACTCTTAACCTATCGGGATACACTTTTTACTTAAATGACATTATAATATAATGTATTAATGCCTTGTAAAAAAATATTTTCGCCAGCATGGTGGCTCACACTTGTGATCCCAGCATTTGGGAGGCTGAGACTGGAGGATCCAGGTTCACAGCCAGCCTCAGCTACCTAGTGAGGCACTCCACAACTTAGTGAGACCCTGTTTCAAAATAAAGACTAAAAAATAGGACTGGGGGTATAGCTCGGAGGTAGAATGTCCCTGAGTTCAATCCTCAGTACCACAAAAAAAGAAAAAAGAAAGAAATATTTTCTACTCATAAGATATAAAGACCTAGTTGGACGTGGTGGTGCATGCCAATATTTCCAGTACTTGGGAGGCTGAGATAAGAGGATAACAGGCCAGCCTCAGCAATTTAGTGAGGCCCTCAGTAACATAGTGAGATCTCTGTTAAAAAAAAAAAATAGGGCTGGGGATATACCTCAGAAGTAGAATGCACCTGGGTACAGGCCCCAGTAATAAATATGTATCATTATATAAATTATATCATGTTATGTTATATTATATTATTATAGGTTTATAATACACACACATTCACACACACTTTCTTAAACACAGACAGCAGAGTTAAAGAATTTAGGGATTTACCTAAGGTCAAAGTAAACATAGAAACACAAGAAATAACAAGTTTAAATTTCAAGGAACTATTGTGCTTTTCGGTGGAAGCAAATACAGACTAAAATATGCTAAACATTTCATCATTCACTGCCATCTCTTATCCAACAAAGACCAGATGCCATTATTCACTTGAGCGAAAACACATAGACACATATGGTCACATAAACCAGATTACACTTTGCTCTAATCAAAATTGAATAAATTATCATCTGTGTACAAGCCAGTTTGACATAAACTCAGAGTGCTCTCTTTGCTATGCAGGTGAGAGAGCCTCCTGGTTCAAGACAAGATAAAGAGCCCTTATGGATGGGAGCCGGGCGTGGTGGCGCAAGTTTGTAATCCCTGCATTTGGGAGGCTTAGACTAGAGGATCCGGGTTCCCGGCAAGCCTCAGTTACTTAGTGAGGCATTCCTCAACTTAGCAAGACCCTGTTTCAAAATAATTAATAAAAAATAGAGCTGAGGGTGTAGCTCGGAGGTAGAATGCCCCTGAAATCAATTCCCAGTACCAAGGGGGGGAAAAAAAAAGAGCCCTTATGGAAAGAAATAGCTATGACCATTAGTTAAGCAAGATAAAAATATAATAACATACTTGGTCAGAAAAAGTAAACAATTACAGACAAAAATTAAAAGAAAAAAAAAATTAAAGAAACAGAAGGTTAGCAAAAATAACATTCTGTTGTAGCATGAGAATCATTTCAGAGATCATGAAAAGGTTTCTCTGGCTCATGTAACCTATAAGGTCCTTTACTCTGATAAGTCAACTTACTCTATTCTAGGTGGATCTATTGAATTTTTGGTGGGCTTTCCAAAGCTGTCAAACAAATCATGAAACTTTTAATATGTGATTAAATATATGTCAAACTTATGCAACATATTAATTAATACATTTTCCAAGGACATTTTGGGGAAAGAATATGTATAAATTCATTTGGGAAGGCTTATGAAATATATCTATTAAGTTAGACATAAAGCTCATTAATAACCAACAGAGATATGTAATTTTAATCTTTGTGGTTATAGTTCCTATGAGATAGCAATTTTTGCATTTCTATTATATATTTCTAGAAGTTAACATCCTTTTTTTAGTTGACATGTACTTCAGTAGTCTTAAATCTATAACATAGTAAATATTAAAATTGAACAAAGGAAAATTCTCCTAAAAATCAAATAATTCTTGTGTGATAAAAAATTATTCAATGATATATTTGAAGGTCACAGTTTCTACTTTTTGCCTTATTTCTAAAATTTAAATAATTCATCAGATTTTATAATTTGCAAAAATACATCTTTGCAATAGCATATTATACAAATTACTGGGAAATGGAATATGTTTTCCTAATATTATGGGTCTAGTCTCAGCACATGAAATTTTTAAATCATAATTTTAAATCATCATAATAAGGTCCTTCAGACCTAACAAAGCTGATTCAAGTACAGTTTTCATCTCAGGACTACTGGGAATATTGAGGTCACATCAAAAATGCCTTAGTGTGAATTAAAAAATAAATAAAAGCCTTCTACAAAAATCAAAGAATAAAGTAAATTCTGAGTATCAAAAGAGAGAGGTTAAATTTAAGAGAGGTAAAAATGCACCTGGTTTTCTGTCATCTACTTGAAGTTGCATACAGACATTCAAACATCATTAGAACCATAGATTTAAGGATTGATAACCCAATATGCAATTACATGAATAATTAAAATTTACTATGGCTATGGAAAGAAACACCCAACTATACTTGTTTGAATGGTATATGACTAATTATAAATGATGAGTGTTCTAGTTTTCTTTTAGGAATGGTATAAGTCTAGGCAATGAAAATGTTAATTATTGACATTAGAACAAAATGAAGTCAGTATGTTGAAGTAATTCCATTCCAGTACCATAAGTACAATTACTGTTGTTTTTTTATCACATTTAAAGCTAAAATAAAAGTCTCTCAGAGTTATATCTATTATCTCCATATGGAATATTCTGAAATCAGGCTTACAGTATCTTGTCTCTTGTAATAATCAATAGGAGTATAATTCCTAACATAAATCTTGGGTATAATCTGCAGACTAAAAGGCTGGCCCTTTGTCTCAAATTCTTTATCTCATCTTATTTTAAGTTCTAAGGCAGAAAATTGTCTCTAGTGTCTTGGCAGCTATAAAATTTATTCTGAAAACAGAACACCAGGCAAAATTCCCCCTCTTCCTTACAGTATTTTCCCCCAATTTTTCTCAGTTCATCCTTAACAAACAAACAAAAAAAGACACAATATTTGCGAAATATACATAATTTGGAGATAAATCAAAGGAAAATATTTAAAAAATAGGAAAACCTCCATAAAAATTAGAAGAGGAAAAAGTGCATAAACCTTTTAGAAGGGGCTATTCACGTGCTCAGGACACTTCTAAAAGTTGCATGTAACAATGTGGCTTCATCTATGCTTTTGAAACCTGATTTTAAAAATCCTGTTCAAATATTCTATCTCCTTTAGAAAAAGAGAAAATATTTATTCTCAATATCTATTTTGGTGCTCTTAATTTCTCTCACCCTCACCTTATCTATCCTTCATTCTATCATCCATATCAGCAGGATAAACTAGAGCGCAGGTGCTTTAGTCAAAGGAAAGCCAGCTATTGCAACAAACAAGACTTTGTGATTGCAAGGGCCTGGGGGGACAGAGCCTTATGTTGTCACAGTTACTAAGCTACAACTATTTACTGCAGGGATCACAACAGGAAAATAAGAAACTTCATCATCTCAAAGACTTCCCATGAACTCAGGAGAACCATGTTGAAAAAATTACCTATCACTCAAATGTTCAATGTGCTTATCCTGATAGTGACCACATAAATGAAATGCACATGATTTATGCCATATTAAAAAATGTTCTGGCCAGGTATAGTGATGCACACTTCTAATTCCACTACTTGGGAGACTGAAACAGGAGGATCATATGTTCATGGCCATCCTCAGCTACTTAGTGAGGTGCTTTGCAACTTAATGAGACCCTTCTTCAAAATAAAGAATAAAACATAGGAATGCAGATGTAGCTCTGAGGTAGAATATCTCTGGTTTCAATCCCTGGTACACACACACACATACACAGACAAAAAAAATTTCTGAGCTCACAGTTCAGTATACCTTCTGTTTTTAGTTATATCCCATCCCTTGAAGATTGTATCCAATCTAAGTAAAATTTTCCTACAATCCTACCCTGACCTTTCATCTAATGAAGTTGATTCCACCATGATTTGCATTAATTAATTATTTAATTTCTGTTTAATTTTAAAGTAAAGTTTAACATGTTACAATCATTAATAGAAAAGAAAAGAAGACCTCATAAACTGAGTAAACAAGAATAGTCAAGACAGATAACTTTATTCTCAACCAGCCTTGCTTTCTCAACTAGTCTTTCTCTTTCAAGTTAAATGCCAATATGTTTGGCTCACTTTTTTATGGCAAGAATAATGCAAATTCTTTGTATTTTCTTCCTCTTTAGCCTATCTTTTGCTGAATTCAGTGATAAGCTTCTATTTTTACTAATGTAATAGATTACTTATTTAACCCGAAAAGTTTACTTTTTCTAAAATATATTTTACTCTTGATCAATATTATCTAATATATCACTCCTGTTGCTTATGTATTTTTAAATTTCTGGGTCCTCAGTTAAAATTATTTTCATGTTTATGTTTATAAATTGAGAGACTGGAATTTATTTTTAAAAACTCAATTCTTCCCTAATAAATCTATAGTTTCAGTTCAATCCCAATCAAAATCCTATAAGAGTGTATGTTTGCATCTGTGTGTACATGCTTGCACATGTGTTTGTGCTATGTATGTAAATTGGAATATTAATTAATTCTGGGTGCTGTGGTGCATGTTTGTAAGCCCAGCTACTCAGAAGGTGGAGGCAGGATAATAGTTTCAAATCCAGCCTAAGCAACTTAGTGAGACCCTGTGCAAAATAAAATGCTAAGGACTAAAAATGTTATGAGGCTTTGGTTTCAATCCCCAGGACCCACTCCCCCCTGCCACACATTTATTCTAAAATTTTATAGACCAAAAATAGCAAATACATTTTGAAGAACAAAGCTACATACTACTTGATAGTGACTTCTGTTATATTCTAGATATTAAGAATGTGTGGTGAGGAAAAAGGAATAAACAAACTGTCCAATGTTCCAAAACAAAGATGCTTTCTTATATGGTTAACTGATTTATAATAGAGATGACACCATAGTACAACAAGAAAATAAAATATTAAAAATACATGATACTAGGTAAATTGGATGTCAACATTGGAATTATAGGGATCTCAAGCTGTCTTCATACCACAACAAAAGCTGAAGTTCACAAGTGCTGAGAATACCATTATGAAAGGTAATTTAGTACAGACTTTTGAAGAATATGTAAAAAAGTTTTTATAAACTTTGATTAGGCAAAACTGTGTTGTGCCAAAATTTGAAAAGTATTCGATTTGAAGACATTTTAAAAATTATATTACACTATATGGAATTTAAGAATACCAATTCATCCAAAGATAATCTAAAGGAAGAAAAGAAAATTCACAGGGAGACTCAATATTTACAATAAACATATTTGACAGAGTTTCAAAAGATACAAAAAAAATCTTAAAGTGATTAAAATATCAGTTAAAAAAAAAGACTTGAAGAGATAGTTTTTAAAGTGTTCCACTTCATTTATTTTCAGGAAAATACATATTGAATTCTCAGGCTAAATAGGTAAATGAAAAATTTTTGACACCCACAGGTGTCAAAGGTCAGAAGTAACTGGAATTCTCATTATACATTCCTTGTGGATTTAAAAATTGTTAATGCCCTCTTTGGGAAACAATTTTGTAGTAAAAATCTAAACTGAAAGTAACATATTCCCCACTCATTTCATTCCTAGGAATGTTGCTTACAGAAACATGTATACATGTATGCAAACTACATGCATTGAGATATTCATAGAAAAGTTATTAATGAGATCCCAAAATTAAAACAAAGCAAATTAATTCCAAACATTGGATTAATGTATAAACTGAGTAATAGTCACACAATGGAGTATTATATGGAAATAAAAATGAATAAATTACAGCAATTTAGCTGGGCATGGTTGTATCCCAGCATTCAGGAGGCTGAGACCTGAGGATCTGGGTTCTTGGCCAGCCTCAGCTACCTAGTGAGGCACTCTGCAACTTAGTGTGACCCTGTTTCAAAATAAAAATAGAATAAAAAATAGGGTTGGGGGTATAGCTCAGAGGTAGAATGCCCTTGAGTTCAATCCCCAGTACCAAAAAAAAAAAAAAAAAAAAATTACAGTAACTTGTAATAACATTATTTTGAGCAAAAGAAGCAGTTATAAAAGTAACTTAAAAGTTACAAAATAACTTTGTAAGTTGTAAAAAGTTCATGTTTCAAATAATATATATTGTTATAAAGTGCAAACTTGGGAAAATTAAAGATGGTAGAATAGCAGTGCATTTCTGCTGCTCAGAGACTTGGAATCTAACCAATGGGGAGACTTCTTGTTGGCAAGAGAACAAAAGCATTTAGAAGCCAGCAGAAGAAACAATCAGATCATTGTTGAACTGAAGTCAGATCAGAGTGTAAAAGACTAAGAAAAAAATCCATGCATTTCATCTGATGAGCAGAGAGAAGAGGCAAGTGCCATCCCTGGCGAACTCTGAGACAAGCAAACTCTTGTGGCTGCAGCTGAACTCATGGACCAAGAACTGACATGCCCTTTCCACAGCTACTCTAGTGGCTAAAATCTGCTTCCTGAAGACCACTGTGAATTTCCAGACCAACCAGCCAAACTATTCAGCAAACTCTAGTTGCTGCACCTGAACCTGTAGAGAGTGAGAAACTACAGATGCTTCCTGCAGGGACCCAAGCAGCACTGGTCAAGACACAGAGTTTACAAACTATCCCGAAGGAGCTAGCACAGCTGCAGGTACTTGTTTGGTAATGAACTAAACCACAGTGTCTGTGAGCTTGCAAACCATCCCTGCAGCTACAGTAGAACACAGCAGAAATGTGAATTAATAAACAGTCCCCAGGGACACTTGAGTAGGAGGGACCAAAGGTTGGCAATTCACCCTACCTCTCTGGAGTCTCCAGTGATTATTAAAGGACCTCTAGCAGTGTTGCCTTTGGGGGTAATAACTCAGCCAACTATGTTGTAGGCTCATAAAACTATAAACTCACACCTGGTAGTGTTTGGGTATCACAAGTATCAAGGCTGGTGGCCAGCAAGGTCTCATGTGACTACAGCTACCCAGAGCAACAGAAGCATCCCTGGGGCTAAATAACTCAGCTTCTCAAGCCCCAGGCTCAAAGCAACACAATCTCTCTCTGCCAGAGTTTGAACTCTGAAATCAGGGAGACCAGAGGCCAGAGGCCAGTAAAGTTTCATGTGATTGCAGCTGGTGGAGCAACAGTAATATCTCTGGGGAATAGATGGCCACACTGTAGGCTGGGAATGCAACACTCTCTTGGCCAGCAGAGTATGTGCCTGGTGATCATGCAGGCATGTAGCTAACTGGACTCCAGGTGAACACAACCAGCAGATCAGTGGTGGTGCCCCTGAGCCATCAAGATTTAGCCAGCCAGGCCACAAGCATTGAATATCAATCATACTCTCTGGTCATGCTGAGGTAGGACCCAGTGATCAGAGATTCCAGAGAGCAACACCCTGCAGTTTCATGTGTTTGCAACCAGCAAAACAGTGATGGTGTATCTGGGGCATTCAATCTCAGCCAGCAGGCTGCAGGATGTAAACAGAATATTATAGTCTCTGGCCATGCAGAGTTTGGACCCAGAGAGCACAGAAGTCAGTAACCAATCTGTGATGCCTGCTTGCTTGCAGTAAGAACTATATCCTGTTAAAGAGATTCTGGGGGACTAACTCAAAAGCCTGATTATATGAGACAAATTTTTTGAGCAAATATGTACACTCAACATAGACCCTACTGCAAAGGGATAACAAATAGACAAAGGACTCCAAAATATAGAGGAAGAGGACACAAAGACAAGAGATAAAAACCTGAGAATTTTGAAAATGTTAGAATGAAGACCAATGAGGAAGCAATAAGATCCCACAACTCAACATCAAGGGAAATCGCCAATACTGAGCGGCAGAAAATGCCAGAAGTAGATTTCAAAATTTTTATTTTCGATATGATCAAAGACCTCAGAAATGAAATGAGAGAAGTGTACAGAAAATGAAAAAAATATGTGAGATATGTGAGTAGAGAGACTGAGGCCCCAAATAAGAACCAAAAAGGGCTTTTGAGAAAAATGAAGAACATGACAAATGATTTAGAGACCTCAATTGCAACTACCTCTGGCAGACTAGACCACATGTAAAATAGAGTCTCACTCTTGGAAGACAGCTCATTCAAAAATGACAACACAATCAATAATATAGAGAAGTTAATACAACAACATGGCCAAATTATTCAAGAAATGTGGGGTAATATACAATGGCCTAACATATGGAAAATGGCATTTTAAAAGGTTTATAAAAATAAGCCAAGGAAATTAGAAATCTCTGCAGAGAAATAATAATATCAGAGTACTACCCAAACATAGAAAATGAGTTGGATATCTACATGAAGGAGACATTCAGAATCCTATTTAGAAAAAATCAAAGATGAACTTTTCCATGCTACATAATAATAAAAATGACTAAAATAGAGGTCAAGGAAAAAATATTAAATGCATCAACAGGAAAAGAATGGCTGACATTCAGAGGCAAGACAATTAGAATCACTGTGGACTTCTCAATCCAAAACATGAAAGCCAGGAGGGACAAGTATGATATACTCCAAACCCTGAAATAAAACAATTTCCAGCCAAAACTGCTATATCCAGCAAAGATATTTTTAAAAAGTGATGAAGAAATAAAAACATTCCAACATAAGCAGAAAATAAAGGAATTCATGACTACCAAACCAACACTGGAGAAAACAGTTAAAGAAATATAACACAAAAACTGGAAAAAAAATAAATAAATGCCAGAACCAGAGAAGGGTGAATTTCACCAGATGGCAACTAAGAAAATGAGAAATAACAATATATTAAACAAAAAATATAACTCAAAAGGACAGAGAACATAAATCATCTCTCAATTATGACTTTGAATATCAAATATTTAAATTTGCCAATTAAAAAGCATAGATTGGCAATGTGCTTAATCCAACTATAAGATAATCTAACTATAGGCTGCTTGCAAGAAATTTTTCTTTCAGGCAAAAACATTCGATTAAAGGTAAAAGGATGGAAAAGTATATTCCAGGCAAATGGAGACCAAAGGCAAGCAAGAGTAGCAACTCTGATATCTGAAAAAGCAGAGTTTAGGCCAAAACTTATAAGAAGAGACAAAGCAGATCATTTCTTACTAGTAAAAGGAACAATCCAACAAGAAGATATGGTAGTAAACATTTATGTCTCAAATGTGGGTGTACCCACTTTTATAAAAGAAACTTATCAGGACATTAATAAGGTGTCCATGTAATATATATATGAGAAAACCAATGCAAATCTTACTATCTTGAATGGGGAAGGGCAGTTTAGGGAGGTAGCCATGGAAAAATGCCCCAAACATTGGTGCAGCAACTTTCATAAATCAAACTCTTCATGATATAAAGTCACACATAGATCCCAACATCTCAAAGCCCTTGAAAAACAGGAACTGTCTAACCCCAAAACCAGTAAAAGAAAACTATTAAAATAAGAGCAGATATCAATGAAGTAGAGAATAAAAAAAATACAGAAAGCCAACAAAACCAAAAACTGGTTTCATGAAAATATAAACAAAATAGATAAACCACTAGCTAACCTAACCAAAAGAAAGAATCAACCCAAATTACCAAATTGAAGATGAAAAAGGTGATATTATCACTGACAGTGTGGAAATCCAGAGGATCATCAGAAACTACTTTGAAAAACTATACTCCAACCAAATGGAAAATCTAGAAGAAATTGACAAATTTCCAGACACATAAAACCTTCCTAAATTGAGTCAGGAAAATATAGAAAACTTAAGTAGACCAATAGCAATCAAAGAGAAAGAAGCAGCAACAAAGAGTTTACCATCAAACAAAAGCCCAGGGCCAGATGGTTTTTCAAGTAAATTTTATAAAATCTTTATAGAAGAGATAATCCCAACACTCCTCAATCTATTTCACAAATTAACAAGAAATAGGACTATCCCAAATACATTATATGAAGCCAACATCAAATTAATACCAAAGCCAAATAAAGACAGCTCAAGAAAAGAAAGCTATAGGCCTATATTGTTGATGAACTTAGAAGCAAAACTGATAAGCAAAATACTAGCAATGTGCATTCAAAACCACATCAAGAAAAATATACACCATGACCAAGTAGGGTTCATGCCTGGAATACAAAGTGGGTTCAATATAAGAGAAGCAATCCATGTAATTCACCACATAAACAGAAGCAAAGACAAAAATCACATGATCATCTCAATAGATGCTGAAAAACATTTGATAAAATCCAACACCCATTCATGCACAGCAGATAATCAGAATATAGGGAACATACCTTAACATCATAAAGGAAAAATACAATAGGCCCATAGCCACTTGAGACTCTAGCCAGAGCAATAAAGCAAGAGAAGGAAATCAAAGGAGTACAAATAGGAAAAGAAGAACTAAAACTACCTCTATTTGCCAATAGCATGATCCTATACTTAGTAGACACAACAAACTCAACCAAAAGGTTTATAGAACTAATCAACAAATTCAGCAGTGTCTGGATACAAAATCAATTTTAAAAAATCAGAAACTTTCCTGTATGACAACCATAAATCCAT
Organism: Graphiurus murinus; assembly: GCA_004027655.1. Classification (NCBI taxonomy): domain Eukaryota; kingdom Metazoa; phylum Chordata; class Mammalia; order Rodentia; family Gliridae; genus Graphiurus; species Graphiurus murinus. Next base: position 13,373 of record PVLC010023274.1, read on the forward strand.
AGAAAAAGAAATCCAGAAAACAATTCCACTCACCACAGTATTACCTCCAAAAATAAAATACTTAGGAATAAACCTAACCATGGAAGTAAAAGACCTCTACAGGAAAAACTATACAACATTGAAAAAAGAAATTGAAGGAGAACCTAGAAGATGGAAAGATCTTCCATGTTCTTTGGTAGGCAGAGTAATTATCATCAAAATTGCCATCATCCCAAAAGTGATCTATAGATTCAATGTAATACCCATTAAATTACTAAGATCATTTCTCACAGACATAGATAAATCTGTCCTTAAATTCATTTGGAATAACAAAAAGCCCAGAATAACCAAAGTAGTTCTCAGCAACAAGAATCTGGCAGGGGGCATCACAACGCCTGACTTCAAAGTATCCTACAAAACTACAGTAATAAAAACAGCATAATATTGGCACAAAAACAGACCCATAGACCAATAGAGCAGAATAGAAGACTCAGAAATAAGGCTGCACACTTACAGCCAATTGATTTTTGACAAAGGAGCCAAAAACATACTCTGGAAAACAGATAGCCTCTTCAACAAAGAGTTTTGGCAAAACTGGTTAACCATATGCAGAAAAATGGAAATAAATCCCACTTTCTCATCCTGAACAAGAGTCAATTCAAGATGGATCAAAGACCTGTAAGTCAGGCCAGACACCTTGCAGCTACTTGAAGAGGGCATAGGTCCAACACTTCAACACATAGGCATAGGTAACAAGACCCCAAAAGCACAAGAAACTCAAAGGAAGATCAATACATGGGATTGCATTACACTGAGGAGTTTCTTTGCCACAAAGGAAACTGTTAAGAACCTCAACAGAGAGCCCACAGAATGGGAGAAAAATTTTGCCTGCTACTTCTCCTATAGCGGACTAATATCTAGAGTATACAGAGAACTCAATAAACTTAGAACTAAGGAAACAAATAAGTCAATAAAAATGATCTAAATAAAGACTTTACAAAAAAAGAAATCCAAGTGGCCAATAAATGTATGAGGAAATACTCAACATCATTAGCAATTAGAGAGATGCAAATGAAAACAACACTGAGGTTTCACCTAACCCTAGTTAGAATGACAATCATTAAAAACATAAACAACAACAAATGCTGGCAAGGGTATGGAGTACTGGGAACCCTAATACACTGTTGGTGAGATTGCAGATTAGTGCAATCACTTTGGAAAACTGTATGGAGGATCCTCAGATGAATGGGAATGATCCAGCAATACTACTTCTGGGTATCTACCCAAAAGAATGGAAACCAAACTACCAGACTAATGCATGTGTATCTATATTTATAGCCATACAACTCATAATTGTCAAAGTATGGAACCAGCCATAATGTCCATCAACAGATGAATGGATTACAAAACTATGGATATGTACCCAATGGAATTTTACTTAGCCATAAAGAAGAACAAAATCATGTCATTTGCAGAGAAATGGATGGAATTGTAGAACATTATGCTAAATGAGATTAATCAGTCACAAAAAGTAAAATCTCAGATGCTCTCCCTAATATGCGGAAGCTAGGGAGAAAGTGGGACAGAAGAAGGACTCTAGACAAAGAAGGAGAAACCTTAGATGAGCAAAAAAGGCGACATCAGTGAAGGTGATGGGAGGAGGAGAGGGAAACACCCTAATGCGCGTAATGTACATTCACAAACATATCAAAGACAATCACTAAATGGAACATGAGAAGGAGGGAGGGGGGAGGAAATGGGGCAGAAATTGGGGAAGGGTTAAATGAGAAATGTGTGCATGTATGCATCTACCAGCTTGTACCTAACAAAGATGTATGATTACAATGCATCAATAAAAAAAAATTATCTGAGCAGAACAAAAAGAACTTTTGGGTGATATAAGCAGCAGGATCCTGACATCTCCTGTTCCTTGATCAGAAAGCTCTAAGCATTACATGGTTATAAATATGTTTCCTTCAGCACTTTTAAATGTGGAAACCTTAAACTAATATTTCTTGTCTAACATTGAATCACATTTCTTGTCATGTTTAAGTCTCCTATAAACATATGAATTATCATAACACTTAAATGGTTAAAATAATAACAAAAATAAAATATTTGAGACCCCACAATAATTAATATAAATATAAAATATGTAAGTATATCATAAACTTAAAATCAATAAAATTTACAGCAATAAAAACAGATGTTTGAAGGTTTTTTCTTAATACTAATTCAATTGTATAATTTAAAATAAATGAATATTAGTTTCTGTCAAAATATTTTTCACAGAAATACTTTTTTGAAAAAAGGGTGCAGTGAGATCAGAACTTTTCAAGGCTGATACAGGTGAAATTGTGCTAAAGTCTAAAAATTATTTTGGAAATGTTTACAAAGGTGACAAAAATATGTTCTATTCTCTGTCTCAGAAGTAAACTCCTCAAAAATCCATTCTGAGGCAAATAGATAGAACAACTTATGTAATAGAAATGCATTTAAATTTTGCTTTAAAGGGGAAAAAAGGAATGAAACCTATCAAATAATAGGACAGGTTGTCCAGTATTTTTTTTGCCTGTATATCATACAGTATATATTATATTTTTGAAGATTATTTAATACAGTGTAATGATCAAGCAAATATTAAATTTTTGTTTTGTCTATTTCTTAATATTGAAAACTGAACCGAGGGTCATTTTACTTCTATATCCTTGGTCCTATTATTTTTTATTTTGAAACAGTGCCTCACAAAGTTGCTGAGTGTCTCACTAAATTGTTGAAGCTAACCTCAAACGAGCATTCCTCTTGTCTCAGACTCCCAAGTACTGTGATTACAGACATGTTTCACCACACCCAACAAGTATTGAATTTTAAGCAAAAGGTACAAAAATGTATTTACAGATGGCAAGATAATGTCAATTTTATAAGCATACATGATAAATGCTTATAAATGCTTTTGCTTATCAAATTATTTTCTATAAATCTATTATCCATTTGTCTAGTGAAAGTTTTCAGTATAACAATGCTACTCTGGGTGGTGGAATTATCAGAGACTTAATCTTATTTTTATACCCTTTCATTGTCCAACATTTCTTAGGGAGCATTTATTCCTGTTATAACCAGAAACCAAATATTAAATAATTATGATGGAAATAAATGGATGTATACCTATAATTTTACTCCTTTCCTACTCTTACCAAACTTGTACTGTCTTTGTGTATCTGTATACAATGTAGCCAAGAATTAAGCCACTGATTAGAAGAAATATTAAGAAAAATATTAATAATTTTTATGTTAGTCAATCAATGGAATTTTCAGATTATATTGGGGCTATTCTCAATTATAGTCCACAATTAATTATGTATTCAAAGTTCTAAAATTTTATCATAAGGGTCTTTATTCTTTTCTAAGTCTCTCTGTAACTGGTAAGTCAGTTTTTCAAAAGATACAGTTTTCATGTAGATTTCTGTTGACAGCCTTTGTAAAACCTAACAGTAAGAACTAAATTACATTTGACCTCATGGATCTGCAAATAGCTGGGATGAAAAGATCAAAGATAAACAAATTAAAGAACTTTAAGTAACTGAAAACTCTTCGGTAAAATTCCAGTAGACATTGAAACTTTTAAATAGATTTTCATCCCCAAACGTGTTTTATGAGCATCTGGTCACTTTTTCATTCCTTCCTCCCCTCAAAAATAAAGCCTTTTAAACATGATATAACTATTGATCTGAAATAAACATAGTATTTCTTCTTACATCAATAATCCATGGGCTTTGCCTTCATTAACCTCATCATCCGGCTCAACCACAACAGCAAAAGGAAAGGATACAGGAGCTGAGATCAGCCCCTCAATATCCCTTTGTTGATGTGAAAATCATTTACTGAAGGCCAGCCAATCAAAACAGAAAGGAATTGGATGTACACCAGGATCGGGTGTTTCTGCCAGTGTTTCCATTCTGTAAATAGCACTAAGAAATTAAGAAAAAAAGAAAAGAGAGAAGAGAGAAAGAAAAGAAGAAAGAAACAGACAAAAATAACTCGAGTTTGCTTAGCTCTTCAAATCAAGGGTCACCTGAAAACCTTTCTCTCTTAGATGCATTCCAGAATTTGTATACTTATTAGATAAAAAGAACTTTCCAAAGAGCTACATTTTTTTTGTTGTTGTTGTAAGTGAAATCAGAAGGGCTTGCATGGGCTTTGCAGAGATGTTATGCTGAATCACATTCCCTGCATTATAATTTTCTGTCTATGCCACTCTGAGCTTCTGCTCCACATGTTCTCTGTCAAGAATGAGCCTCTTCTTCCTTCCTTCTTAGTGAAATCTCATTTTCTAAAATGTACCTTACATGCTGTCTTTCTGTGATCAGGTAAACACCCATTGCCTAAGTCTCTTGCCCATTTATAACAGAGTTGTCTTTTTTAATTATTGAGTGGTCAGAGTTCTTTATTCATTCCAGGTATAAATTCTTTATCTGCTTTGCAAAAACTATCTTCCATTATATAGTTCAGTTTTCCCCTTTATTGATAGTGATTTTTGAAGCACAAAGTTCTGAAATTTGTGAAGTCCAATATACATATCACTTTTTTTGTTTACTCTCTTAATATCATTTCTAAAATATTATTGTCAAATTCAAAGACCTGAAGATTTCCTTCTTAGTTTTTTACAAGAGTTTTTTGAGTTTTAGCTTTTTCATCCAGGTCGTTAATTCATCTATTTATACTTTTCAGCTTTTTTTTTTTTTTTTCTTTCGGTACTGGGGATTGAACTCAGGGGCATTCTACCTCCGAGCTACATGCTCAGCCCTATTTTCTATTCTTTATCTTGAAACAGGGTCTCACTAAGTTGCGGAGTGCCTCACTAGGTAGTTGAGGCTGGCCACCAACCCAGATTCTCCAATCTCAGCCTCCCAAATGCTAGGATTACAAACGTGTGCCACCACGCCCCGCAGTTTTTAGTTTGTTTTGATTTTATTTTGGTGTGAGGTAGAGCTCTGACTTAATTCGTTTTCATGTGGACATCCAGTTTTCTTAGTGAAAAGAACATGACTTCCACAAAATATTTACCAAAAATTAATTAAACAAAAATAGAAGGTCCAATTTTGTTCACTAGTCTACATGGGTAATGCATGTGAGAGCTATACTGTAGTACTTTAGCTTTGCATTCAAATTTGAAACCAGGATGTGAGTTCTTCCATTTTATTCTTTTAAAAGATTATTTTAGCTATTATGGGCCACTAAAAAGTTCAAGACCAGTTTGTTAGTTTCTGCAAAGAAGTCAGGTGGAATTATTTTTTTATTACATTATATCTGAAGTTCAATTTCAGAAACACTTTCACCTATGAAAATTGTTTTACAGATTCAGAAAATAAACTTTGAACTTCCTTGTCAAATTGATTACTGAGAATTTTATGCTTATTGATGCTTTATAAATGAGTATTTGTCTTAAGTTTATGCTAATTATTCATTAAAGTATGTAGAAATATGATCAATTTTATATATTATCCTTTATACTAAGAATGTGATGACCTTGCTTATTAAATATAATAGTTTTTGGAAAAATTTGTAGAATTATATATGTATAATAACATACCATCGACAATACCATGTTGTTCACAGTATGCATGGTAACATCTATAGTAATGTTTCCTCTTTCATTTTTTATTTAAGCATATTAAGTCTTCTTTCATCTTCTTTATCAGGTAGGCAAAAAGAATTGTCAATCTTCTTCATGTTTTTGAATAATTAATTTTTGGTTTTACTGATTTTCTCTATTATATATAATATAATATGTATTATATATACTTTATTTCATTTCTTCTCTAGTTTTTCTTACTTAAGTTCTACTTACTTTACATTTTATTTCCTCTTTTTTTTGATACTAGGAATTGAACCTAGGGGCATTATACTTCCAAACTACACTTCCAGATTTTTCTATTTTTTTTTTAATTTGGAAACAGCACCTCACTAAGTTTCAAAGGCTGGCCTTGAATCTCCAATCCTCCTGTCTCAGCCTCCCAATACTGGGATTATAGGCATGTACCATCATGCTTGACAAAGTCTTCTTTTTAAAGGTATAAATTTCTCTTAAATCATTCTTTAGTAAAATCTTATTAGTTTTGGTATGCTTTATTTTCATTTTTGTGTACCCAAAATATTTTCAGATTTTTCTCATGGGTCAAAAATTATTGGCTATTCAGTAGTATGTTGTTTAGTATGTTGTTTCCCTATATTTGGAAATCAACAAATTTTATTTCCTTTTTGATTTATAATTTCACTTCATTGTGGCCAGAGAACATATTTTAGTTTGTATAATTTCAAACCTTATACACTTATTAAGGTTTATTATATGATTAGCATATGGCATATTAGGGAAAATATTATTTGTGCAGCTGATAATAAGAAGTATTCTGCAGTTGTTGACAGGGGACAGATTTTTTTAGACTTGTTTGTTTTATAGTGTTACTCATGTCTTCTATTTTTATTCATTTTATGCTTCATTGTATGTATTATTGAAAGTAGGTCACTAAAGTCTTTACTATTGTTCAACAGTCTTCTCTGTCTTCAATTTTGTCAGATATGACTTTATATAATGTGAAGTCCATCTTCAGGTGCATGTATGCCTGTAATTTTTCAATCTTCCTAATGAATTGGTGCATTTATCATCATAAAAGAAATTTTCTTAGTTAACATTTCTTATTTTAAAATCTATGGAGTCTGACTTTAATATACACACTCCAGCCTGCTGTTTGCATGACATGCTTTTTCTCATCCTTATATCTTCACCCTATTCATAGCTTTGAAACTAAAGGTGACCTCCTTTAGACAGCATAGAATTAGATCTTATTTTCTCACAAATTTTACCAGTCTCGATCTTTAGCCTGGATAACCTATTTATTTTTATGTCATTATTGATATAATTGAATTTATATGTGCCATTTTGTTTGTCGTGTTCTATATATTTCATATTCTGCTTGTTTCTCTATTTCTTTATTCGAGAATGAGTATTTCCTAGTTTAATATTTTAAATCCTTTAAATTATATTGCTTTTATGTTTTCTAGGATTAACACACATATCTTAATTTGTGTGTGTGTGTGTGTGTGTGTGTGTGTGTGTGTGTGTGTGTGTGTGTTTTGTACTGGTGTACTGGGGATTAATTCAGGGGCTTTCTACCTCTGAGCTACACCCAGAGCCCTATTTTATGTTTTACTTTCAAACAAGGTCTCACTAAATTGCCTAGGATCTCACTAATTTTCAGAGGCTGTTCTGGAACCTGTGGTACTCCTGTTAGCCTGGAACCAGCTAGCTTCCCAAGAATTGGGATTACAGGTGCCTGGCTTATTCTTAACTTGAAAATCTAATTCAGATATGGGAATAGAAATATAATACCTGGATATATGTACTTCTCATTCTGTCTTTGGTTCTATTACTGCTATATATGGTATTGATATACATTACAAATCTAGCAATGCATTGCTATAATTACAACCTGTCATCACTTGATGGCTATATATTCTTAGAAATTAATTGTCATGCAATTTTATCATAGTGTGAACATCCTAGAGTGTGTTTATAAAAATTAAGCTGGGTACATCTTAACTAGGCAACATCATTTTATGAGAATACTATGATATATGTATTCTGGAATTAATGAAAACATCATTATGCAGCTTGTGACTGCATTGATTTACATAATTTCATATATTTAATGAAAATAGAAAAATAAGGGCAAATATGTTTATAGATACTTTTTATATTAACCATTTTATTTGGCATTTCTGGTTCTCTTCATTTATTTCTGGGAATTTCAGTTTATGTCTAGTGGCATTCTCTTATTCCAATATAACTTCAGTCCCATTCATTTTTTTTGTATTGCTATTTTCTAATATATTACATTTCTAATGTGATGTAGGCTGAGCAATACAATTTTATACATATTGTTTCATACAACTGCTTTCTATTCAGTTTCAAGAGAGAACATATGTAAGTGTATACTGTATTTTTTTTACATTGGTGCATTATAGTTTCACATCAGAATGTAGTTCATACACTACATACACTCTTTCTTGCACACTGTACATTTCCCTGTGTGTGTGTGTGTGTGTGTGTGTGTGTGTGTGTATGTTTGAAAAAAATTGTGCTCACTTGTTTTCAGTCTTAAAGTATTTTCTATAACATATTCAAGATGGCAGATCAGAGGCACCAAACACTTGCCCACTTCTCCATGAGATAGAATCAAAACACCTGGAGAGCAGCTACAAATCAAAATAAGTGACTGTGGAAGAACATTGATGTTTAATAGATAGATCAAGGAAACCCATAGACTTTGGGTAGTGAAACAGAGGGTGAAACAGTGTATCCCAGTGCATGATCACAAGGCATAATGGCATAGGGTGGAGGTGGAGGTGAAACTGGAGAGTCTTAGTGAGTACCACTACTACAGGATTTGGCATGTTGTAGAAACACAGTAGAGACAGAAGACTAGGGGTCTCCAAAGCAAACCAGCTCAGGAGAAGTTCTCTGCATTTTCCAGTGTATTTTCGTGATGCTGTAACAGGGAACCACCTTGAGAAAGTCTTTTCTGAGCTTATTGCTCTGAGAGTCAAAGGTTCTTGCCTTTTCCTGTCTCCTGGCAATATCAGTACACTGACTCTGTAAGTGACCATCTTGAGAGTCAGTTTTGCCCCAGAGGAGAGTCTAGAATTTAAACTCTCCTAGAATTTTATATAGCAGGAAGCCAGACCCTGACACATAAGGGAATGGAGGATGCTTCCTTCAAAACAAGGAGCTCAGGAACCAGCTGCAGGTGTCCAGAGGAAGCAGCAGTCACCTGTTATTTCAGATTTTTCCTGAGTCTCTGGAAGCCTATTTTAGCTGCTTCTTTCCTTGATCTCTATAGCACTTGCTGGTGTATGGCTTACCTTTTTGGTCTCAAATTGCTACCAGTTTCCTATCTAATGCTAACAACAAAATTCTTCATTGTTTTCCAGAGTATCATTTCTCTTGACTTCTTCCACACTCTATTTCAAATAAAATAATTTCCTTTCAGAAAAGTAACAGAGCTTTCTTTTCTTGTGTCTTAACTCCCTCAGTGAGCAAAATCTCTGAGTCATTTTTTGAATGCTTTACGGCAAGGAAGGGGACACATTTCTCTTGGAATAACACCCTTCCTTTATGAACATGGCACCAAGTGGAAGCAGTATCTTCCAAGCTTCTCTTCTTATGTCTGCAGGTGTGAAACATTCAACCAAAGAACAAACTGGAATGAGGGCAATAAAGGGCCTGATATTCTCAGCCTGCTACACCAAGACAGAGGAATAGAATAGATGAAGGAAGAGACAAAGAGTCTTTGTTGGTCTCTTGGCCACACATCATTGATTTCAGAAATGGAGAACTGGAGCAGATGTAAAATGATGGGGGAAGGAAAAGAAATGTTGGGAATCTACTTCTCAGTGAGACAGCACAGAGCGTGAATGAGACCTGGAGGGAAAAGGAGCCCTGTATTTTAAGCCACACTGGCAGGAATGGAACTTCTTTCTTGCTTAGCTAGAAGGGGGGGGGGGGGGGGGGGGGGGGGGGGGGAGAGAGAGAGAGAGAGAGAGAGAGAGAGAGAGAGAGAGAGAATACGAATGGGTCCCAGCTCAAGTCTAACAGCCTGTACTATTATTATTGACATTTAATAGAATTTCTTAAGTAAATAATGCATTTGCTTTGGTAACTTGGAGCAAATTCCGGAGATATTACATGGTTCTTTGGCTTCATAACTTTTTTCAGTGATTTTTTTTTTTTTTTAGGTACAGGGGATTGAACTCAGGGGCATTCTACTTCTGAGCTCTACCCCCAGCCCTATTTTTTACTCTTTATTTTGAAACAGGGTCTCACTGAGTTGCGGAGTGCCTCACTAGGTAGCTGAGGCTGGCTGCGAACCTGGATCCTCCAGTCTCAGCCTCCCAAATGCTGGGATTACAAGTGTGCACCACCACACCCAGCTTCAGTGATGGTTTTATACACACACACACACACACACACACACACACACACACAAAATAGGTCTTCAGAGCTCCTAATACTGCCATACATAAGTGGTCTTCCTTGGTTGGCATTTGAATATGATTTGAATATGCTTAAAATAAATTACTTAAGATTACGAGCACATAATTTCTAATTTTAATTATATGAATAACAGTGGGCCAAAGGAAGGTGATTAGAAGGGAGTTGGAGAGGAATGAAGTGAACAGAGTAGAGATCATGTTTTGCTTTATTGTATAGATGGAGATCTTAGAATTACTCCATTTAGAAATTCTACTTTGTATCCTAAAAAATTTCACCAAGACACACTTTTCAAAGAGCATGTTTTTGACACATATGTATTAGACTATCATGCCCTTAAGAAAAAAAGAAAAGAAATCATGTTATCATGTTTATTTGTATTTTCCCTATAAGACAAGTATTGTTCTGAGCATTTAATAATTGTTTAATAAGTTTTATTGAGAAGATAAATGAGTAAAATAATACAAAAACTAGGACAAGAAAGAATGGCAGCCTTTCTGGAGTTTATGGTCTCATTGAAGGGAGAAAAATTTATCTGCTTTGAAAATGAGAAATAATTATAAAAAAATCCATGGTAAACTGACCCATCAAATATGCAAATAGAAAAAGCAAACTCAAGTAGAATTTAAATATGTTAAGAAAGTTGCTATACAAATTTAACATATTCATTGGCACTATACAAAGGTTTACATTTTATTTTCATATAAAGAGATAAAAATGATATCACAAAATTAAAATACAAAGGAATTAACTGCTTCCTTTTAATATACATCTTTATTTCAAATAGTAAGTATTGAAAAAAACAGCACCAGGTGAGGAGAAATGTGTAATAAAGGGAAAAATAATGATAGGATATGAGAAATTATGTGAGAAGGTAAAATTAATCATGGCTTAACCAGCTTCAGAAAGACCATGTTAAAATGCAGGCTTTTGCTTGACAATGGACCTTTTTCTTTCTGAGGACTGACTTTTAGAAACCTACTGATGTTTAAGGCATCAGCTGCAGATGAGAAACACTTTTTCTTCCTTATTATTTATTTCACTCTGACTCCCCACCGCCCTCATGCATGTATCAGCAGGAGTGGGAGGAGGCTTTGCAAGGTTTCCAGCAGATTCACATCCTCCATGGGAAGATGTGGAAGAACCACTGAAGGACACTCATTAAATTCATATAGCTTTATGTATTTTCAGGAACCAAAATAGAAAAATGTTGGCTTAAATTTACTAAGATATTTGCATGTGTGTTGCCATCTTTCAAACAAAACATCATCATTGGTGGCTTATGACTGAAAGATTGAAAGCATGTATTGTTTAAACTGAGCCTGATAATCACATTATGCTTATTATATATACCATTTGCTGTGGATTGCACTTTTGTGACTCCCTACAATTCATATGTTGAAGTATCAATCCCCAAAGGTGGGGCCTTAGGAAGTAATTAGGTCAGAAAAGTAGAATCTTCATGTATAGGATTTGCATAGTTATAAGAAGAGACACTGTGATGTCTTGAATTTGGACAAAATAATGATGATGATGATGATGATGATGATGATGATGATGATGATGTATACAGAAGAGACAAAACAAATATGATTTTTTATGGTTTGATCTAGAACACTCCCAAAACCTCACGTGTTGAAAATATGGTCCTGATACAAAAAGTTTCAGAAGTAGTTCTATCAAGCGATGATTGGATAAGGAGGGTTCTGACCTTTGCAGGTTAATCCACTTATGGACTAATTCACTTAATGAATGGACTAGTGGGAGGTGGAACATAGTTGGAGAAAGTAGGTCACTGAGATTGTGCAGTGGAAGGGCATATCTTCTCCCTAACTCCTTTCTCTGTGTCTCTACTTCCTGACTATCATGAGCTAATCCGTTTTCCTCTGCCCCACCCTTCCACTCTGAAGTTCTGCATCACGTCAGGCCCAAAGCTATGTAGCCAGGTGGCAAGGTACTAAACCACCAGCCAAAATAAATCTTTCCTTCTCTAAGTTGTTTGCATCAGATATTTTATTTCTAGCAATGAAAAACTAACTGATTCATGAACTTAAAGTAAAATTTAAAAAAACCATAAACTATCTCTCAGTAACATGAGAAGACAACAATGCAGACATCTACAAACCAGGAAAAAGGTCCTCGGCACAGCAGAGTCAGTCAGTCCTCTACCTGGGGCCTCAAACCCAATTTCCAGAAGTAGGAAAAATAAATGTCTATTGTTAAGTATATGATATCTTCTTATCATAGTCCACGGTGACTAAGACAACTTTCTAAAACAGTGCCACAATGTGGCAAGAACATAAACACAGATTATAACTCACTATAGTAACTAAATGTGCATAAAATATGATCT